>QLSR01000557.1:313985-336596 GCA_031780015.1 Citrullus colocynthis | reverse complement strand
TTTTTTTTTTTTTGTCCCTTCCATTTTAACTTGTATATATATATATATATATATATATAATTGGATTTTAATCACAATTTTAGCCTCTGTTTTTGCAAATCCAAATACAGTTCAACTAGTCCAAAGTATTTCCTTAAAGTTGCATATTTAAATTATAATTAAATTATACAAAATACTCGCACTGCACAAATTAATAAAAAAAATCCAAAAGTTTGAAAGTAGGTTCCAATTATATTTTAGTTTTGGAACGTTTTAACTTTTTAACTTTGAAATTAATCCAAATAATATGTTTGAGATCTTTCATCAAAATGATGAATGAAAAATAGGCTATAATTATGTGTAAAAATTGAAATGAAATGCATACATTACATTATTTACAAGATTATTTATGTGTAAAATAATGTAGTAGATTATGTGTACAAATTATTTTTTGAATGATACTGTAAATGATGTCCATGATATCTTTTGAGTTGAAATGAATGGTTAGCGACTTTGATATTTTATATAATTGAGACTGAGTTATAGATAATGCTATATACAAATTTTTTTATGGTTGAATGTTGTTTCAATTTATTTATTTCATTTTAACAAAATCATTCCCCAATGAATTTTAACCGATAATTTCAAAGTTCATGGGCTAAAATAATAATTTTTCAAAATGTAAAATTTAAGAGCTATTTTATATAAACTTTGACTTTAAATTGTAAAGTTTTTTTTAGTAGGCAATGTAAATTATATTCATTTTTATTGATATTATTTTTAATGTATTTGAATTGTATTTAGTAGTTTCGATTATTCATCTCTAAAATTGTTGTACTAAACATAGAGAAATTGAACCTTTAATGTTGGAGAGTACATATTAATTATAATCGATCTAAATCTACTTTAGCATAAATTTAACGAATGAAAATTAAGTACACTCGGCCAAAAGGTAGCTTGAATGAAAGATTAAAAAAATCAATTGTAAAGAAATATTCCATTTATTTTTAATCGAGATCAAATTGGCCGTTTATTTTCAAGAATATATATCAAAGTAAAATTATTTAATGTTTACGACCGATAATTTCCTCTTGAATTATTTTTCACCCCAATTAATAAAGTAAGCCGTTAATTCGTATATCGTTTTTCTTTTTCTAAAGAAAAAACAGAATGTGAATATAGACCTATTAAGAAACTAAATCTGACTTTTAAGCTGTATTTATATTTTCATTGGATTAACAAACAAATTGTTTTCACATGCACATGAAATTAAAATTTGCATTTTTTAATTTTTAATTTTTATATTTTTAAGAAAGCCTTTTTTTAACGCTTGAAAATGACTTAGGCACTAAATCACGTATCAAACTTAAAACTAGGGCCATTTTTCGAATGTAATTAGTCATACTTCGCACAACTGTCACAAAGTTTAATTATAAATAATAAAGGTACTCAAATTTATTTTTTAACAAAAAAAAAATAGTGAAAACTAATCTTTTTCTCCTTATTTTGACACTATATTTTATATCAAATAGAAAGTAAATGGACTGATTCAACATAATTCAAGTACTCAAACATTATTTTTAGTTTTTTTTTTTTTTTAAGCAGTTTTTCCCCCTAAATTAGGGTTAAGATAGGTGGAAAATGGAACCATTGACATTATAATCAATTATAGAATGTGTTAACTAGTTATGTTACACTTTTCATTATCTTTTAACTTAATCATAAATAGGATAGGTACCAAAACGAACACATCGTAAGTAATTGGCATAACCTCCCATTTTAGAGGAGAAAGTTTTGATTCTCTATCTCCATAATTGTTGTACTAAATAAAACATAATCATAAATAATTATATGCTCTTAGTACTATAAATGATGTGTTTGAACTTTATTCTTTATAATTTAATATTATTTAAAAAATATTTTTTGACAAATATAAAATAATCAAATAATATGTATTTATATTTTTTATACAACTAAAATAATCAAATATGGTAATAAGAATAACAATACCAAAATTGATGGAAAATTTTAAATAGACACGTTTTGTTTTTAACTTTCCGTTAAGAAGTTCCGTTAATTTTCGTCATATTCCTTGGATGGCGCCGGATTACCGCCAAATATTGAAAAGACAAAAAAGCCCTTGTGTTTTTTACAAAATGACGTCAAGGACAAATGGAAGGAGAAGAGGACGAAGAATAAGAAGGAAGAGGAAGAAGGCGCGTGGCATTCCCCACTTCCAGAAACAATTAACGCTATAGCATAAATTCCCTCACACGGGACACACTCTCCAATAATCTCTCTTATGGGCCTCTCTCTTTCTCTCTGTTTTTTTGTTTTTCTTCAGTTTCCGATCTGAATTTCCCACATTTCCATCTCTTCCTGAAAGTTTTGTCGTTACGGATCCACCTTTCTCGTTCCGAACTTCAGCCAAAGCTTGATTTCTTCACCGTTATTCGGTTTAGAAGACAGAGCGATTTAGCTGTTCGTGTTTTGTAACTGTTAATTGAACATTTTGCTTTTCACTTGGCCGGACTGTTCTTTGAATTCGGGCTGTTTGTTGACCCAATTCCGCGATTCTCTTGCTCTACAGTGCTGGATTTCTCGTGGGTCTTGTGAGAAACCGCTAGAAATGGCGTTGTGAAGGTTGTTCTCGGCAAGCATTTCGGCTCCAGATGGTCCTTTTGGGAGCTTGGTATTGCTTCACAGATCTGCCATGGAAGACGTTAAAACAGAGCTTGTTCTAGCACTCCTTCTTGCTGTAATTTCTGTAGGGTTTGGCGCTACCGACCCCAATGATCTTGCTATTCTCAATAATTTTAGAAAAGGCTTGGAAAATCCAGAGCTCTTGAAATGGCCGCCCAAAGATAACGACCCGTGTGGCAACAAATGGCCCTCTGTTTTCTGCGATGGTTCGAGGGTTTCCCAAATTCAGGTCCAAGGTTTTGGACTGAAGGGCCCTTTGCCGCAGAATTTCAATCAGCTTTCTATGCTCTTGAACATCGGTCTTCAGAAGAATCAATTCTCTGGTCCCTTGCCATCGTTCAGTGGCCTGAAGAATCTCCGGTACGCGTTTCTTGATTACAACAATTTCACTTCGATTCCGGCTGACTTTTTCACTGGCCTCGATAGTTTAGAAGTTCTTGCTCTCGATGGGAATAATTTAAATGGTAGTTCTGGGTGGATGTTTCCACCGGCGTTGAGCAATTCAGCTCAGTTGAAGAATCTTACTTGTATGAGTTGTAATTTGGTTGGTCCCTTGCCGGACTTTCTTGGGTCTATGTCCTCTTTATCTGTGTTGTCGCTCTCTAACAATAGACTCACCGGTGGAATTCCGGCGAGTTTTAAGGGCATGATATTGACGAGGCTTTGGTTGAATAATCAAGTGGGAGATGGAATGAGTGGTTCTATTGATGCGGTGACGACGATGACCTCGTTGAATAGTTTGTGGCTCCATGGGAATCATTTCTCAGGGACTATTCCAGATAACATTGGGGATTTGAGTCTTCTGCAGGATCTGAATCTGAATGGTAATGAACTTGTTGGTTTGATTCCCAAGAGCTTAGGTGATATGAATTTAAGGAATTTAGATTTGAACAATAACAATTTCATGGGTCCAATCCCAAAGTTCAAAGCATCAAAAGTGAGTTATTCTTCAAACCAGTTCTGTCAAACTGAGGAAGGGGTTGCTTGTGCCCCTCAAGTCATGGCGCTGATCGAGTTTCTTGGTGCCATGG
Organism: Citrullus colocynthis; assembly: GCA_031780015.1. Taxonomy (NCBI): domain Eukaryota; kingdom Viridiplantae; phylum Streptophyta; class Magnoliopsida; order Cucurbitales; family Cucurbitaceae; genus Citrullus; species Citrullus colocynthis. Next base: position 332,883 of record QLSR01000557.1, on the reverse strand, counting down.
ATTACCCTTTAAGGCTTGTCTCTGCTTGGACTGGGAATGATCCATGTGCAGGCCCATGGCTGGGATTGAACTGCAGATCTGGGGATGTCTCTGTCATTAACTTACCTATGTTAAATTTGAATGGGACCTTGAGTCCTTCACTTGCAAATTTAATTTCGCTTGCTGAGATTCGACTTCAGGACAACAATTTGAGTGGTTCTATTCCCTTAAATTGGACTGGTTTAAAGTCTCTTACTTTATTGGATGTAAGTGGGAATAACATCTCCCCTCCTGTGCCACAATTCAGTAGCACTGTGAAGCTTGCTACTGGTGGCAACCCTTTGTTAGTCGGTAAGCAATCCCCATCGTCGGGAATTGGAGGTCCATCTCCTTCTGATAGGCAGTTTCCTCCAACAATAGAACCGGGTTCTAATTCTGGGAATGGGATAGGTCATACATCTCATCGTTCGAAGGCATCGGTAATAGTTTCTACTGTAGTTCCTGTTGTAAGTGTGGTAGTTATTGCTTTTGTTGCTATTCCTCTGTCTATATATTTTTGTAAGAAGAGGAAATGCGATGACCTGGCTCCAAGTTCTCTGGTCATTCATCCAAGAGATCCATCTGATCCCAACAATTTGGTTAAGATTGTTGTTGCGAATAACACAAATAATAGTACATCTACCGGCACGGGAAGCGGTTCAGGAAGCAGAAACACTAGTGGACTTGGTGATTCTCATGTCATTGAAACTGGAAACCTAGTCATATCTGTACAAGTTCTACGAAACGTGACAAATAATTTTTCTTCAGAGAATGAACTTGGTCGTGGAGGATTTGGAGTAGTTTATAGGGGAGAATTAGATGATGGAACAAAAATAGCAGTCAAAAGAATGGAGTCTGGTGTAATTAGCAGTAAAGCATTGGATGAATTCCAATCTGAAATTGCAGTTCTTTCAAAGGTACGGCATCGTCATTTGGTATCACTGTTGGGATATTCAATTGCAGGAAATGAGAGACTTCTCGTTTACGAGTATATGTCTGAAGGGGCTCTCAGCAAGCATCTTTTTCATTGGAAAAGCTTTAAGCTCGAGCCTCTTTCTTGGAAGAGGAGGTTAAACATTGCCTTGGATGTTGCTAGAGGGATGGAGTATCTTCATAGTTTAGCCCATCAGAGCTTCATCCACCGGGATCTCAAATCTTCAAATATCTTACTTGGTGACGACTTTAGAGCAAAAATTTCCGATTTTGGATTGGTTAAACTAGCACCTGATGGTGAAAGATCTGTAGTAACCAGGCTTGCAGGGACATTTGGTTACTTGGCACCAGAATATGCTGGTAAGCTTTTAAAATTAAATTTTTTGGATGAGATCTAAAATCAAAATTAATTAGTGATAGAATTTGGGGATGGCTTTTGTATATGTTCTTAAAAAGTTGACTGAAGAAAAGAATTTGTTAGTAATAAAGCCTTGAAGTAACTCATTTTTCTCATTGTTATGATAGTTTCTTATCTAACTTCTATTTTCATGGTTTCATTGATACAGTGACAGGTAAAATTACCACCAAAGCCGACGTGTTTAGTTTCGGTGTTGTGCTAATGGAGCTATTGACTGGACTAATGGCTCTCGACGAAGATAGATCGGAAGAAAGTCAATATCTAGCTGCGTGGTTCTGGCATATAAAATCAGACAAGGAGAAGCTGATGGCTGCTGTGGATCCAAGCTTGGGTTGTAAAGAAGATATATCTGAAAGCATTTGCATAATTGCTGAATTAGCTGGACACTGCACTGCAAGGGAGCCTACCCAACGACCTGATATGGGGCATGCTGTAAATGTCCTTGCTCCACTCGTCGAAAAATGGAAGCCAATTGATGACGACACAGAGGAGTACTCTGGAATTGACTATAGCCTACCCCTTAACCAAATGGTGAAGGGATGGCAAGAATCCGAAGGGAGCGATTTCAGTTATGTCGATCTGCAAGACAGTAAGGGCAGCATACCATCAAGGCCAACTGGGTTTGCAGATTCGTTCACTTCAATCGATGGTCGTTGAATGAGGTACCTTGATGCTCTTCTCTTCCCCTCATGCTTTTCTCTAGTAGGTGGACAGCCGGTTGTGTGTTCAATCTGTTTCAATACAATGTCGAATATGTCCCAGTTCTTTTCTGCTTTTACTATGGGATGAATTTGGAGATTTCTGATGCCAGAGAAATCTAAATGTAGGTTATGGTCTTTTTTTGATAATGTGGATGTAGATAGATAACAATGGTCCTTGAAACTGGATAGTTACCTTTTTTCTTTTTTCACTTGGTGCTTGTAAATTCCTTGTGAAACAGACTTGCAAGTTGCGATGTTCTATTGTTGCACTCCTTGCATCTTGAGTTCAGAAAAATGAATTTACATTTTTGTTTGTTTCTTGGGTTGAGAAGGGGAGAAGAGGCCAGAGGTATGAGATGAAAAAGTTGTTCTGTTCAAAGACAGAATTGTTTTGATAGAAAAAAAAAACAAGTTATATTGGTATGGAGCTTACAGCAACTCAGAGACAGAATTCTAGCAGCTACAATGAGATGAAAAATATATTAGGTTCTTTTTGCTCTTGAACCTCTCTCTCTCTCTCTATACACACACACACACACACACACACACACACATACATATTCTATTTTCTATTTTGGTCATTTACCTTCAATTTTGATTATAGTCTCAGAAAATGTATTTCGTTTTGTTCTTAAATTCTGTTAATAAAAATTTTTCTCATTAAATTCTACCTTTTAACTGCTGTCCTGGAAATTTTATTCCTAGTTTTTGCAATTATGATGTGATACTATCAACAATCCACCGACAATAGCCACCCACGACAGAAAGATTAAACACTTTTACGGCAATAATTATCATTAAATCAGTTTTTTTTTAAAAAAAAAAATTTATTTTTATTTTATTTAAATTTTTAGAAGCACAACGAACAAAAGAACTAGAAACAAATATTGAAGAGGAGATCAAAAGCATATTTTCAAACATTCATAATAATTACTTTTTGAAATGTAGGACCAAACATTCAAATGATTATATGAAAATTAAATTCAATAAAACTAGAATTACAATTTATAAATTACAAGAAGACGACTAGAAGTTTGCTCAAAATTATAATTTGAAGATTTTCAGTACAAATTACACAATTTTGAAATTGAAATGAATCCTTCACATGAACCAATAAATCAACGGAACTACCACCAAAAACCTTTATTATTGTTATTATTGGTAAATCACAATGTAATGTTCTTGGTAGGAGAGATTTGAAGGTTTGACCTTAAGAAATGTAATGCATTTTAATTACTGGGCGTAATAACTCCATTTTATAGTTGGAAAATGGATGTTGAGATAAGATTGGAAGGTTATTAAATTATGAGCCACATAGGCATTGGTAGTGAATTATTCAAATTGGGTAAGGCATTGAGATATTTCTCATTCATATTATGATATCCCCTACTGAGAGGGGCAGCCTTGAGAGCCATACAAAAATCAAAGCAGTGGGCACAATGGAGAGAGCTCACCATCATTTGGCATTTGGCTAATTGCTTATCTCACTTGAAACCAATTCTCACAACCAAATATCAAGATGATGGAATCATACCTCCATCAATTATCCTCATCCCTCTCAATTTCCTTTTTTGTAATATACAGAATGAAAACATATATTTTGTACCATTTATTTGTACGTCTTAGATTTGATGGTCACTTTCAATAATCTGTTTGACTCTAGTTTTATATATAAGAAATAATACGTGGCCTGATTGATACATTAATTTTAGAGAAACGATACTTTGAAGAAACAATTAAGGTTTAAAAACAGTGGTTATGACACTTTTGACTTTACTTCATTTTTTATCTATATATTTACAAATTTTTTTATTTTAGTCTCGTACACATTCCGACGATTGGCCGAGCGAATAAGTCAACTTCAAAGTGGATTTGTTGTGCGAAGAGTGCGTTATGACCCGTGGACGCCTGCCTGGTGGAGGCGGCTCCTCCGTTGTGGGTAAACGGGAAACCCGACTCTACGAACCCGTCCCTATTTTTTGTCGTTTTGGTTCATGTACTTTGAAAATATTCATTCTTTTCCTTGAACTTTTAAAATGTCATAATTTTTATCCCTTTATTCTCATTTTTATTTCATTTTTAAGATATACAAAAAAAAAAAGTTCAAGAATTAAAATGAACCAAAGTTAAAAGTGAGAAACCAAGATATTTTAAAATACATGACAAAAATGAACCAAAGTCAAATGCCCCAAAGTACAATAACCAAAGTGACATTTAAACCAACAATACTATGATAACTTTAAAGGTTAACCCATGGTCCAATATGATATGTGAGAGATGCCTATATTTTTAGGTTAAAGTTAGTCTTACAAAGTTCATTTTTATCAAAATTGCTTAACTACTATTAATAATTTTTTATACGGAGAGTAACCTTCTAAATATCTCCACGATGGTATGAAATTGTCCACTTTGGATATAAAGCCTCATGGTTTTGCTATTGGTTTTATCTCAAAAGGCCTCATATCAATGAAAATAGTTATTCTCACTTATATAACCCATGGTTATCCCTTTATCTAACCAATGTGAGACTTTGGTTGCATTCCCAACAAGTTTCATACAAAAGATGTGTTTACTTTGAAAATTTATATATATAAAAAAAAAAAAAAACGTTAATAGCCATCTATCTTTTAAGATTTATTGATAATACAAAAAATTATAATTAATATTTGGAGACTAAAATAAAAATACAAATACAAATACAGAGACAAAATAGTAATCTTTAGGGGGTTTTTTTTTTTTTCGACAATATGGAAAAGGAGGATTGAGGAGGATTGAACCTCTACCTCAAGGTTTGATAATAACCTCGACTTATTGAATTATTGGTATACTAAATGTAAAGTCAACTGTGTGATAAATGGTTCTCCCAAACTACAATTATTCAACATCATTCTATTATTCTACATCTTTCCAGGTGCAATGATAAAAAAAAGTAGAGGTACTTTGAGATGATGATGGAGAGCCATGGGTTTCAAAAGTTTGATTATTAGTCTCACCTTTGACACATAAAAATTCAAATCATTCATGTTTCCAAAAAAAAAAAAAAAAAAAAAAGATTAACCAATGAACTTCACATTAACGGATTAACTTTCGGCAATCGAAAAAAGTTGCTTTATATCTTGTTCACAACTCAAAACCAACCAATCAAAAATGTTTTAGGTTAATGTATGCAAATTAATTAACAAAATTTTAAATATATATTAAATTTTTTTTTAAAAAAAAAACCAATCCATCAAAAAATAAACTTACTGTAAGAGAAGTCTACTCATTGCAAGTTGAAATTAAATTAAAGTTGAATTATTTAACAAGTTACTTATTTTTAAAAAAATAATAATAAATAAAATAAAAATAAAAAAACATAACTCAACTGAGTTATAGCTGAATCTTCATATATTCCATATTTATTTGTTTCATACTAGAGCAATACTTTTGTTGTGTTAAATGTTGTATTAAGCAAATATAAATATCACATATTTATATTCATGTATATATGCCCCATAGTTATATATTCCTATTTTTCAGGATGTTCCTTTTTGGTTTAGTTTTTATTGTGCTCAAATATATATATGTGTGTGTGTGTATAACCCATATGTTTGATATACTTGTCAAAACAATAATCAATTAATTTTTCATTAGAAATTACAAATTATAAATCAATCAAACTATTATTCAATATTCAAGAATAATTAATAACACAACAAAATGCTTTCCATACTAAATCTTCGATGTAGGTTGAAAGAAAGTTGGTCCACTGAAATGTTGACTACTATAATTCTTTTCGCTCTTTTCTTATGTTGATCCAAACTTACGAGTATTGTACATGCACCCGCTCGTACTAATAAAAGGCTAACATTCCTTACTTGAATCTGAAGGGGCAAGATACAAATGATTCTAAAATGAAAAGTTATCTTCTGAGCAGATTGAGAAAAACTAGCAATTGCTCAAATCAAAGCAAATGAATGTACCTTTCCCTCGCCTTGACAATGGCAAGCTACTTGAGCCAACAGAAACTAACCACATCAGAAACTGGATGGCTCTTTCAGCATCGAGATTGGTCAATACAAATAATATGAATCACTCCTTTGTCATGTAATTGCAACACATGCTAGTGAATCACCGAAGGCAGCACAAGATAGCAAAGCAGCCTATGCCCTCTTCTGATTCTGAGCATATTGTTGTATAACATGTGAAGCAGAGTCCACAAGGTCCTGAAACGAATTATAACCAACCATTAAACTAGTGAGGTTGAGAAAAACAAGGTTCAATGCAGGTAAAAGGCAAGGAACATGTTATGACAGAAACAAAATCGACAAGCAAAGAAGCCGTAAACAACAGAGAACGATACCAGGTTTTATGCGGTTCACTAACAATGTGTTAATTATGTCCACAGGCAAATGGAGAGCAATTTATTATTTGAGGGGATCATTAGAAATATACAGATACAGAGACGCCATGGAATTAGAGAGTTTATATATGGGCACCCTTGCTTGGTTATTCAAAGCGTAAGATAACAGATTCAATACATTCCAACTAAATAGATTCAAGACATTCCAACCGAATAGAACAAGAAAAGAGACAGGGATGGGCGCCTTTGCAATGTTCAGTATCTATTTAGTAACAGCTAAACACACAAGGCCTTCGTATGGACCATGAAAAAATGAGCTTAGCAGATTTTAATGCTGGCAATCGTTGATTAATAGGAATTGGTGCACACTGCACACTATTACCAGATAAAAGAAATTCATAATCAACTAGAGGCTTAAAAGATGATCAAGCAATTGATAAGTTGAACTTGTGTATTCCAGCTGTACCTGTATGACTAGGTGGGACTACAGTTCTTCTGAGAAGCAACCAATGTGGAAAGCTTGAACAGGATCCAACTTCTGGTCTTTCAATGAGGTTATGGGCACAGCTGATGAGACTTTTGATGTACAAAACTGCTTGTACGGGCGAACTGCAGGAGGTAACAGTAAATCGGATTGTTTGTTTACTGATAGCAGCCGTCCACATTTACTGCAAGACCCGATTAAAATGTCAAATCCATACAAAACCAAATGTGGAAGCACTGAAAATACCTAGACGCACCTACAAGCTTTTGAAAATAAATTTTGGTAGCTGCAGATCCAAAGCTACAAGAAAGTACCAAACATTAATTGACGAGGATTTTAAATGGAATGGAGAAAGAATAAGTCATGTCCACAAATTCAATGAGTGATGTTACCAATAGAGGATATAGAGCTGCTTTTGCGAGATTTCCAAGAAAATATTGCAGCACCGTGGCAGCATGCTCCTGCATCAAGATAAAATGAAATCATCATCTCTGACAGAAAGCAACCTCCATAAATGTGATTGAAAGTAAACGTCATGAGCGAAGTGATGGGTACCGTAACATGTCTGAACAAATGATGATTTGAAAAACCCCTTGCATGTACATGGCTGCCTCTCTGTTGCAACACAAAAAGTTGTAAATAAACTGCAACAGTTACCACCTTAAGTGCTTAAGTTTTTTTTTTTTTTGTTTTTGGATAAGAACAAACTTAAGTAAGATACAACGAAAATCAGTGGGAACAAGTGCAACGAATCAGCACCAGGTGGAGGCTTGGAGTACAGGCAATAATTTTAGAAAAATAAACTAAGAAAGTCTGATTGCATTTGTAATGAAAACCATGCCTGTTAGTCTCACATCCGCTAAAATTCGATTATGTACAATGATACAATGATATCCGATGATATAAATAGAACTTAGTAAAGGTCATTAAAGATTATGACAGAGTATTATAGACTCACACCAACTATTTCATAAATCAATTGGTTGCATATCTTTAGACCATGTAACTGGCAGATAAAGTACCTCATATCAGGAGTAAAGAAACTCCCATAGCATGGTCAGGCAATTACACAATTCATTGAAAGAATTATCTTGTTGTCAGAAGTACAACAGAATTAATGAGTAAAAAAATTTGACAATGAATACTTAGGCACAAAATAGAGTACCTCATCAGGAGAAAAGAAAGCAACAGCATCTGGTTCAACAGAACCAACTGGATGCAGTGATACTACGGCTCTAAAGACCGAAGGAATGACCAACTCAATCACACCAGCTTTATCTGTGGGAGTAGCACCAAGTGATCCGGGGCTCATCCTAGGACTATGATAGCTATGTTCTTTCAATGCTCCTATTGAATTCTCATTTGCTTGAGAGGGAAGGGCTGAAGCTTGTTTTAACCAGTCCAACCTTTCATAAGTGAAAATCTTAAGCTCCGGCACTTCCTTTTCCATACAGGATAGAATATCTGGGAGTGATCTAGAATCATTAAGCTCATTTTGTTTGACATCTGTCACTCCATGAGAAAAACAAGGCTTCTTCAGCGCAGGCTCGTTATTTGACCCATTTTCATCTTCAAGATGAGGGAAAAACCGTCTTTTCTGGTCAGTGAAGGCCTTTAAAGCTAACCTATTAACAAGTAAGCATCAGTAAAACATTCACCTGGACTTGTGTGAGTCAGATTTAAAATCACATGATTTTGCCTATCATATTAAAATTTCAAGGCAACTGAAACTGTCCTACAGTAAAGTAGAAGCAAAAACATTTTCAAGGTCAATTATTAGCCAACTTCATCTCTCTGTATTTGAAAATATGTTCAATAATTAAAACCCTTTGTAGGTGAACAAGGCGATGTAACTATATGATCATCTCATTAGATCAGGGACGTTTACCATTTGGTTACAACACAAAAATGAACATAAAAAATAAAAATAATATATGTTGCTTGACACCATCCGTAACCTAATGTTGGCCAGTTAACTATGAAATTTCATTTCCACAAGGCGATATTCATGTTAGATGTTACAACTTAGGTTCTTATTAATATTATTATTATTTCTTTTTTTATTTTATAAAATATAGAACTTTCATTGAGTAAAGTTAAAGGAAGGGGCATACAAAAAGACGGACCACACAAAAACAACCCCCAAAAAAAGGTCTAAAATCTAAAAGAATAATACCTAACCGATAATTACAGACCTTTTTTATTTTATATAATATAGAACTTTCATTAAGTAACATTAAAGGAAGGGGCATACAAGAAGACGGACCACACAAGAACAACCCCCCAAAAAAGGTCTAAAATCTAAAAGAATAATACCTAACTGATAATTACAGACCTTTGTTAGGTACTTAAGCACCTTGGAGAACCACACTCCAAAACCTAGCAATTGAGGTGGGAGAGCCAAGCCATTTAAGTACTACATTGGTCATCCCATTCTAACCAATGTGGGACAAAGCTCATACTATCTTGGTTCCTAATACCTTAGAGCCATCACAAGTATTAGACAACCTAACATGTTCCCAAAAAACATCCAAATACCGATCAAACCCTCAAAGATCCTCTTCTTTTTTTTTTTTTCAAGCCGAATATACCCAGTAGAATTAGGGGGAAAAAGCTTGCCAAGTAACTTTTTATTCATCCTTGAAGGGAGGGAACAGCATTACTCCATCATGGCACTGCATGTCCTATTACTAACAACAGAAGCCTCAAAGGAGTCCAAAAAGGGTCCCAAATCAATTGCACAAATTGGCAACTCCAAAACAAATTATCAACATCCTCCAAAGCTCCTCTGCACAAGGTGTGCCACTGAGGACCAAAACACAAAAAAGAATGCCACAAAATGTGATCCGAGTGTTGACTTTGTCAGGCAAAACCTGCCCGGCAAAAACTTTTGACCTTTAGAATTGTAACAATCCAAAGAGAGGAAAATGAAGGGGCTTTTGGGGAGGAAGCAAGGCACATAAGGACTAGGAGAAAAATGATTAGGTAGCCAAAACCGAGAACTCCTTCTTCCCTGGCCAATCTAAATATCCCTAATTAACCCTAAAACAGCTATAACCTCCAATGCTTCCTTATCTGTCAAAGAATGGAAACTTACATACATATATGCAAAATACTAGATCGAATCATTTGGTATTTAATAATATTGTCAAGCCGAGCCTGGAAGCTAAGGTTCCTGATATCTCTTTCAAAAAAATGAATTTGGGAACTCTAATTTAGCCAGTCGAGTCTAAATTACCAAGAAGCAGTATGAAGAAATGTCAAGTAAACTTCCAAATTCAAGTAGTTATTCCGAATTCATGGCCTAAAGCAGCTATTTTCTTGGATAGGTATATGGAAAGTGTCTAAACAAACCTGGTTCGGTCAACTGCAGATGCACCAGCCTGGCCAGCTAGTTGGCGTTTCCAAGCATAAGCAACCACTGCGCCATCAGGACACACTAAAGGCATATGTAGACCCCAAGAATTACTTCTCGAAAGAAGAGATTCACTGAGAACACCAGACTCTTCAAGTTGCTTTCCTAACAAAATTAGAAGTAAAACAATTAAAATCTCGCAAATGTAAACCCCTTGTTTTCAATTGTATGATCTAATCCATAAAAATGAAATCCCTTCTTCAAATCGAAAACATAACCCTAAAAAAGAAGTGAAGCAGAATACCAACTGCACGAAGGTCAAGGAGGTGTTGGCGCATGGAAGCGTCTTCTTTCTGAAATAAGTGGAGGGGCTTAGTGGTTTGATGAGGCTGGGCAGTGACGCAGAGGGCTTCGAGAAGGCGATCGGCGCCAAGCCTGATGTCGGCGATGAGACGAGCGGCGTGGCCAAGTCTGTCCATGGCGAGTGCGACCTGCTTGGGCGGAGCGTCGTCCGCAGAGGCGAGAGAGTGAGGGGGAGCAGCGTTAGGGCTCACCGTCGCAGTCTGGCCCTGCGATGGCTGCTGAGTTTGTCGCATTTACCCTCCGCCGACGTTCACCGCTTCCAATTTCTTTCCCCAAAAGCCTTCGGAGGTGTGAGCAAGACGACTGCTAATTTCTGAATTTCCACCCTGCCTTTTCTTTTCTTCAATTATTATTATTAATTTCAACAAAAATAATAATAATAATAACCGCCTTCTATTTATTTTTTTACACCAACTCATATAGCATAAATATTATAACGTTTACATTTCCTATAGTAAAATAACTAAACCAAACTTAACTCAATTAATTTATTAATATATTAATAATCATAAAATTTGTGTTCGAATTTCTTTACTCCGATTTAACTATATTTATTAATATATTAATAATCACGAGATTTATGTTCGAATTTCTTTCCTCCAGAACTATACGAATATAAAAAAGAATGGGATTTATATACATATACTCTAAATTTCTTTTGAACAAAAGAAATAAAAAACTTCACTATTTAGGATATAATTTCTTTTCCTTTTATTTTATAGGTTTTTTGTTTTTTCGATAAATTATTTCCTTTTATAGTTAAAACTCAAAAGCAGTATATAATTTATTAACTCAATTTAAAATATTGAAATATAAATTACATAAAAAGAATAATAATAAAATAGCCTTTTAGAAGAAAAGTGCGGGAGAACAAAATTTCAGCAATCCCATGGCGGCAAAACTGCTACAATCTAAGAACCACAAGAACAAATGCTGAATGAATCTTCTTCTCCTCAAGTAGAAATTGAAGTCCTTCCAATCATGCAATCCAAAATCAGCGCCTTCTTCAAGCCCTCTTCTTCGATTTCATCCCAAACGTCGCCGGAACCCTTGAATTCAAACGCCGACGACAGCGACTATGGAGCATTAAAGATCTGGGAAAAGGCAGAGCACCAATATATTAACACGTATAAGCGCAGGTATCCCACATTCTTCTTCTTCTTTACCCAGAAACTGTAGTTTGCTGTTATTGATGAAATCCGTTTCGTTTAACTCTAAGGAATGTGAAGAATCCACAATGTGTCGACTCGGAGACGAAACTTCCAATTCCAGACGATGCGTCTGCAAAAGCAGAATTGGCTTCATCGACCAAAATTGTGGTCAAGAACAAGAAAAGAAGCTATGCTCAGTACCATTTACTTTTCGGTCAGTCTGATTTTTTGCTCCATTTTTGTTCCACCTGTGGAATCAAATATGCTCGTGGGGATGAAGACGACGAACAATCTCATAAAGCATTTCATAAGAAGTACACTTGTGGAATCCAATTTAAGGTAACCCACCGTTTTATTTTTCTACCATTTCTTTCTGGGTTTCTTTCTAATTGCATTTTTGTTCTATTGGTAGGGATGGACTCACGAAAGAGTTATCGATATTCCCTCTGTTGAAGGCGGTCGTATTTTGTTGGTGTTGGATTCTGACCCTTCTGCTCACAGGAACAAGGTCCCAACTCTATTAAATCTGGACTGTTGAAGTGGAATACTTGGTGAAATTTAGTTATGTTGAGTTAATTTAACATTTTGCCTAATATTAATCAATTTTGTTCTACTGGAATCCAAACTCTATTAAATTTGGACTGTTGAAGTGGAGTACTTAGTGAAATTTAGTTATGTTGAGTTAATTTAACATTTTACTTAATATTAATCAATTTTGTTCTACTGGAAGGTTGAAGAGGTGGTGAGGATGATGGAAAAAGAGCTGGGAAGTGGATGGATATTGCAGAAGAATTATCAGGTGCTTTACTTACTGTAAACTGGGCAATTTCAGAGTTCCCGATCATGTTGATTCTTTTGCACTCCATTTGAATATGTATAATTGGGCTTCTAATTTGTTATGCCATCAAATTTCAGGATCGAGTCTGTTTTTGATGTTCCCATTGTTTCCATTGCCTAGTTATATTCCCAGACATCCATTTTGCATTCACTGTGGTTCTTGATTATCATGTTTCTGCACTTACTTTTCTTATCCCAACTGCAGGTTTATCTGTTTGTTTCATCCCAGAGAATTGTAGGATGTCTAGTTGTAGAACCAATAACGAAAGCTTATAAAGTTGTCTCATGTTATCTGGATGAAAGACCTGATGAGTCTAAGATGAAGGATTCAAAACCAAATTCAACTACCTTGAAATTTGGTAACATCACTTTCCAGAGAGAAGCGATTTTGAAGAAATCTACTAATGATCCTGAGGCATTGGGAATGAACATGAATGGTGCAATTTTATGTGAAGAGGAAGCTGTTCCTGCTGTTTGTGGAATTCGTGCAATTTGGGTTACTCCTGCCCACAGAAGAAAGCATATTGCCAGCCAATTACTAGATGCTGCAAGGTAAACAAGTATAAAGTCACTAACATCATCACCTTTTCCTAGTTTTCTTTTCAAATGCTGAAACCCAGCAAACAAGAATCATCATTTACATTGACAACAGCATGGTAATTTTATTGAATTATTAGACATACTTTTTCTGGAAAGGGTATAAATTATCAGACATAAGTAGATGCTAGGAAGCTCCCCTTATTGACATCAATGGCCAATTGTGCCAAGTATCATAGGGGACCGGATTCAAATATTCTTTGAGATCTTTTTGCGGGTTTTTTTGACTAATGGCGCCCTGGCACGTAGTAAGTAGGTCTCTCAAGTCTTATTTAAATGAATAGATAAGTACCAAGAGGTTTGTTCAAATACATTTCTAAAATGGGGTTGCAGGATAAACAACCCCAACCGTTGTATCGTCAAATCTCTTGACTGCTGGGTTTATATTAGCCCTTTGATTACAAATAACAGATAAATGTCTTTGTTTTTTTTTTTTTTTTTTTTTTGGGTACTTATTTTATGTAACCGGCTTGTAAATCCTTAGACAGTTTTTGGGCAAACAACATATCAATTGAGTTCTTGTACTTCCTTTTCTCTACTGCAGGAAAAGCTTCTACAAGGGAGTTGCCCTTGAGTGCTCTCAACTGGCATTCTCTCAGCCAACTTCATCTGGAATAGCATTGGCATCAAGATATGTAGGCTCCAGTTCTATATTGGTGTACAAAAGCAGCATTCTGATATGAGGATATTGAAATCTTGAAGAGGGTTCATACATAGCCTGGAAAAAGAAGGTAAACCAACAAGAGGAACATAGTTCTCATGAATGATCGAAAACATAATGTGGTTCAAGAAACAAACTTTTCTGCTATGGTCCCTGCAAGGTGGCAAAGCAGATGCCTCTGGTGGTGTTGTTTTAGAAGGTGCCACAGGCTTTTACACGAGGGGATTCATTTCTTGAGACTCTAACAGCTATGGATTCATCATGATAAAGGTAAAAGGTAGCTTCACTCAACGTGCTTAAGTTTCTTTTGCTTCACAAAGCCAAGTGATAGTTAGAAACAATTGTGTAAATAGATATAGAGAATAGTTTATGAAAATTTAAGGCACGAAGTTATTGTTTAGGCTGTCCACTTTAGTTGATGTATAGTATTGTTTTGCTTGTGGAAGAATTAAAATGGAGTTAATAGAAATGAGATAATGAATTGGAATTAGTATCAAAGTTGAACTATATCCTATACTTGCAATTGGAGGCTGATTGAGGCATAATTATTATTAATGCATTATTAATTATTAGTTACTAATGGGAAGAAGGCTAGAATTTTCCACTAGAAGAATAATCATGAATAACATATTTAATATTTGTTTATTGTTTTGTTCCAAAGTCCCTGGCATTAAAACAATTTCACTATCTACAAAAATTTTGCACATTCATTTAGAAACTTCAATTTCCTGCTTTTTTTTTTTTTTTCTCCCTCAAATATTTTCAATAACTACATGTAGGTATATGTATATACATAGAAAAGATTAATAAAAAAAAAATATATATATATATATATATATATATATATATATATATTAAATAAGCTTACCAATTTGAAATATGATCAAATAATGAATTTTGATTTAAATTCTAATCTAAAAATTGGTGAAATTTAAATCAAAATACAAGTTAGATAAATTTTGAATCTAACAGTTACGTTGAATTAAATTTAAATATATTCGAAACGTTAATCCAAATATCTAATCAAAATGTACCATAAATAATAGGAAAAATTGAAATTAAAATTTTTATTATTGAAAAATTCGATTGAAATAAAACTCTAATTTAAGAATATAAATTTCATGTTAAACAACTCTCTAAGAATGATTGGAAGGTGAAGTACAAAAGGATCAAAAAATAAGCAAGAAGATTTCACAAAATAGGACAAGAGAACAAAATTTTGAAGATGTTTTGTTTGGGCAATAAAAAATTATAACTTTTTGAAAGAATAATTCCGAAATTTAAAAGTGAATCCCACGATCTGATTCCATTCTATAAATCAAAATTCCTTCATCCCGCTTCCCTCAAACATGGCCTTAAAGTAAAAAGGCAAAGGTAAAAAAGTAGAAGAGCGTCAAAATCAAGCCCGTGGAAATCATTTACGATCTCATATTTGGACACTCAAATCCTTTTACAGCTACACAAATTAGTGAAGGTTCTGATTCCAATATCTTGGCCTCAGATTCCAAATATGAACATTAATCCACCACTCGTCCAAATTCCAAAAGGATCAAACAATCTGCCTTTATCTCCAAAGTTATCAAAACCTTTAAATAAATTCATCCTTATTTGAATAATGAAAGTTCAATTTTCTATGAACCCGTGATTTGTATGGTATACGTCATACAATGATCGTGGTACGATCGACAAATAAAAATTTTATTCTTCCAATGGTAGAATTTGAACATTTCAGCTAACTAATTGGTTTTCACTCTGCTTGAGAGAAACATCATCATCCCCATTTCCAAGTATGAAGTTAGCAAATTCTTTCATCACTTGTTCATAAACAGGCTTCCGAAATTTGTCAGCCTGTCCAAACGATTGTTAAGCTTTTAGAGCAATTGTTGCAGGGTTCAAATGAAGCTAGAAAACTTAACTCACTTGGTTCAGTAACTGTTCATTTGACATCCATGACCACTCCCCAAACTCTTGCCTTTCAGTTCCATCACCCAGAAGATTTATCTCTTCGTCTTTTCCAGTTAACTTCATCAGAAACCTATTCACGAGCTTTAGGATCGATCAAATGAACACGGAAGCTTGAAGGGGAAATAATGTAATCCATACACGTTGATCCAGTTTTTGAAGCTGATAGAAAACAGTTACCAAATACGCACACAAGTGGTTCTTTGAGGATAAAAGAATAAGATTATACCAAGAAAGCAAAAAACTGTGGAGATACTTTCCAAAAAAGTGGTTCCTTAACATCAAAAGGTTATAGGAGTCAGATTTTCAGGTGGCAATACCATTTATGGGTTTGTCCTTTGTATCTTACTCCCCAGTGTTTGCTGAGTCTAATGCTGACTTCGGGGGAGAAATCGTAAGTAAGCCAGTAGGGTAGCTACATTTAACCATGGACCGAATCAGTCCCAATTTAAATGAAGCTAGAATTCTTTTTTCTAAAGTTCATCATACAATGAAAAGACGGGATATGGATGCTGCAGAGTTATAAATCTGGAAGCATCTCAAAATGCATACCTCTGCAATAATTTCTGCAGAAACTACTCCTGTTTCTTCAACGAGTTCTCTCTTGGCTGCAGTTTTGAGATCTTCGCCTTCATTTACACCACCCTGTACGATGGAAAACCATTATCAAGAACACAGATCTAAGGAGGAACCTTCACAAGCTTCAAGTTCCGCAAGAAGGCAATAAGAAAACTTTTATCATGTAGGGATACATACAATACAATACAGATCTATATGACTTTGAAGTTATTGGATCAATCCATCATTTCAAGTCAATTATGAGTTTCCTTGTTAAATTGTATATAAGCTAACTCATGTAGATACTCCAATTGTAAAAAAGATCAAAGACATAATTTCCAACACCTCTCAGTCTCATGATTGAAAAGATGAGAATCACACAAAGTTGTCAAAGTTTCCTTCTGTACCATAATAAACACCAGCCATTGAATATTATCATCAAGTACCATAAAACAGCTTTCTGAAAGTTAATACAATTCTCTAATGAAAAGAACCAGAACCCAGAGCACCATAGAATTCCACTAATACTATGTTCAAAGAGTTAATTCGAGAGAGATGAGTACAAATTATTCAAAAATCCCCTTCTCATTTCAGAGGATCCCCGAACTTATTGGTCGAGTATAAGAAAATGTAAGGAGTTCTTCAAAAAGGGAGGTCAACAAAGAATTTTCGGATATTCCCACAAGGAAATCAGAGATGGAATTTGTAGATATATCCCCTAATTCACACAGAATAAAGGGAGAGAAGTACTAAAAGAAAAGCAGAGAGATGGTACTTTCCTGTTTCCCAATGAATAAAGCTCAAAATACGACGGAATAGAATACCTGAGGCATTTCCCAGATTTCAGGCCTGTTCAACCTCGAAGCTGCAAAAATCTGCAAAAGATTAATTGGACAGAGATAAATTGTCATCATCAGAAGGAAACAAGAAAACATAGAAAGAATAAGGCGAGCGAAGCGTTCCTACTTTTCCAGAAGAATTGATAAGGCAAATCCCAACTCCTCTTCTGTAACCTTCTGGAGGAAACTCCATGGATGATGATGAAGAAGAAGACGAACACAGCGGAAGCCCCTTCCAATTAGGCGTTGACGAGAATTTAATTAAAGAGTAGGGGTATTTTGGTCCAAACATACCCAAGCTGACCATTACGATGTCGTTTTGGTTTACTTGATTAACAAGTCTCTTTCCTTATATATAAAGCGTTTTGAAATTTCCTTCTAAGTTCTCCGTTTTGCTTCCTTAGGTACCAAGGCCACAAATCTAATCATTTATTCCGAAAAATACCCTCACCGCCTTCTTGTTGTTACCATAAAAACCTAAAACCCACTCCGTAAAAGCAAAACCTCCCGTAGCCTCCTTCAAGATTTGTCCGTAAAACCCTCTTTCTACTTCTTCCTTTCTTTATGAGAGTTTTTCTTCTGTTCCCCAATTGAAGAAGAATTCATTAATTTGCAGCGGGGATGGCGGAGACCGTCGAGGGCGTTCCGTTCCCGATCGTTTTCCACGACGGCGAACGAGATACCAACATCGGTTCCGTCATCGTTTCTTCTTCGACGGAATTCAAGAATTTCCAGTCGACGTTGAGCAAGATGATTGGAATCTCATCGCACCAGTTCACGGTTTACCTCGCGGAGTATAAGATCTCTCTGGATTCCTCGACGAAGATTCGGCGGAGAATTCCAATCACTGGAAAGGTCAACTTCAGCGCAATCTCCGGCGAGAAGAACAGTTTCTTTCTTGTGGTTTTGAAACGATCAAGACGCGAGAGGAGGCGAAAGGTCGCCCACGACAACGAAGACGAATATTACCTCTCGTCGGCGACAAAAACGAATCAATCAAAGAAGAATCCACCGGAGAATGTGATGCTGTTGAGACGAAACACCGGCATCGAAAAGGAATTGCTCTCCGGCTTCATCTCGCCGGTGATGGATCGATACGAATACGAAGAGCGAATTCGGAAGCTGCAGTCGGAGAAGGAGTACTTAATGCGCATACGGCTAAACAATCTGACGATGGGAGGAGGCGGAGATGGCGGCCGGAACGGTTCTGCGAGATCGGAAACGACAGCCTGCCGTGATTGCCTGAGTGCGAAAGAAACCGGGATGGCGGCCGGATTTCACTGCTGCGCCAACGACGCCGTGACGGCCGGATTCCGATCACACGCGGGTCCGATAGCCCGACCCGTAAAAGAGTCCGATTAAGGATCCGACCCGAATTAGCTTGTTTTGGTCTTCATGTTATGTGCGCTGCGTGTGAATAACACAGAGTAGGTAGAAGAGAAGGAGAGGAATGGTTAGGGGCTTATTCCTGTGAAGTCAAGTACACCGTAAGAAGAGTGTACCAAAGCCTTCCATTGGCTATGATTTCATCACTTGGACCTTCAGGAGGAAGGACTGCAGCCGTTGATCATAGCGAAGTAGGTGGGTCCACCATCCACCTAATTTTTCCTTTTAAAATTGAGAGACTATTTTGACCAAAAGGAGGAAAGAGTCTTCTTCTTTTTTTTTTTTTTTTTTTT
>QLSR01000557.1:265323-309456 GCA_031780015.1 Citrullus colocynthis | reverse complement strand
TTTTTTTTTTTTTTTTAATTTGAAGTTAACTTTTATCCAACTTGATAACATAATAATAATTTCAAAGATACAATATGAATATGAATATGCTTCTAAAATTTAGATTAAAAAAAGACTATTAAAAAGAAAAAAAAAAAAAAAAGCCGGCCATAAACTAATAGTTGTGAGTGATCTTAAAATTTATTGATATTATGGATACTAAACTTAGACACTTGAAATTATGCAGCTACAAGATTGACATAGATATCAATTTGAGAGATAATCTCGATAAGCCACAACGGAACAGACTCTAACACGAAAAATTGGTGATCTTTCATCATTAGATGGGCAAGAGAATGAGTTAAGCCACTCTGACGACAACGGAAGTAGATCAAAAAGGGAATTTTTCCAGCATTTGTGATAGCTCCTTAGCTTCTTTAATGAAGAATTCAACCTTTGTAAGATCACTATACTCATTTATTTAGAAGTTTAATCACCTCTAAACAATCAGATTTCACTTTAACCTTCTAAGGAGTCGATTGAGGAGTACATGAAAGACTTTCATTAATGACCATAACTTCTAAGATCTTTTTTTCAAAGGATCTAGCAATATAGTGCATTCCTACGAATCGAATACGAACTAAATTGTCACATAATACCCCCACTCCAATCCTCCTATTTGTTGTTGAGGGCTCATTGGACACTAGAATTAAAATAATATAAGTTCCAAAGAAAATGCACTGGAATATATTAATATTTTGTTTTTATTTAATTTTTTTTTATAAATATAATTAGAC
The DNA here is from genome assembly GCA_031780015.1 of Citrullus colocynthis. NCBI lineage: Eukaryota > Viridiplantae > Streptophyta > Magnoliopsida > Cucurbitales > Cucurbitaceae > Citrullus > Citrullus colocynthis. Next base: position 308,680 of record QLSR01000557.1, on the reverse strand, counting down.
ATAGATTTAGGTAGCATAAAAACAAATAAATAAAATATGCCCCTAGCTGAAAATAATAATAATAATGGAACTAGATATGCTACCACATGAGCCCTAATATATAAGTTGCATTTTGAAATAACTATAAACTAATTTTAATTTGTATACATTCAAATGGTGGTAAAAATCGTATTTAAAAGTGTAAAATCAACATTTAAATTGACTTTGAATGATGATAAAGACATAGTTGCAAGTGATTTTAAACATGAGAAAAGTAGTTTTAATCATTTTAGAATAATTTTCGAACCTGGGATAAATACAAACATTCATAGCCATTGAACAATTTATAGGATGTTTAGAGTTTCATTTGAAAGGGGAAATGGAGAAGAAAAAACTAGCCTCTTGAATGATTTTGGAAAAGATTGGTGTGTATTTTTTTAGAGTGTCATTTCGAAAATTGAAGATCACGAATTGTAATAAATAATATTACAGTGGCTGAATAAAAAAGAAAAAAAGTTTTGTTTTTTTTTTTTTTTTAATTTTTTTTTTTTTCACAAATAAAGATATTGGGGCGTATTAGAAAATGGGGGAAAATAATATTCAAAGGTTAGATTTGAAACATATGATAAGAGGATATGCTATCCTTTTGGTTGGAGAAGGTTCCAAGTGGGCTTCTTTGAAGACTACAAAGCCCAATACAAAATGGACTATGGACCAGAATCCAAAAAAATGTTGTATTTGGGCGTTAACTACGTCTGGCCCAATCCCTCCTGGCTGAAAGTTGAATGCTGATGTTTGATATATTTTTTTTTTTTTTTTTTCTTTGAGAAATGGGAGGATATAGCAGGATTTTAGGTTTCAATTCGAAAAATATTAAAATCGAAAATTACAAAATGGTTGGAGAACACGTGAGATTTATTTTTGAAATTCTTGAGTTGTCCTAAATTGAATCAGTAATACATATAATGTAAGTATTGAAACTTGAATTATTAACATTTATACCTACAAAGTAATTGTAAAACTATGAGTTATGGAATTTCAAACGTGTTGATGCAATAAAATAAATAAATAAATGAAACCGTGTGTCATCAAATTTCCATTTAAACAAATAATCCTTCCTGATTTTTGTCTTAAAGTTCCAATATATTTATAATTTTTTTGTGAAAAAAAAAAAAAAAATCTAAGCACTCTCCTCCCTACATATTTATAAAACCCTAATTCTACTTTACCTCCCTCTGTTTCCCGCCTTTTTTCTTCTCTCAGTTGCAGGAAGCCAGTAGCCATAGAATCTCCACAACCTCTCGCTTAAAATCTATGCCACCCACCCCCTTTAATTAGAACCTCCCATGCTTTCTTCTCTCACCATCACCCTATTTCCTACATTTCAACTTGCATGACTGTCAAGTCTTGGACTGCTTCTCTAAGTAGTCGCATGCCACCACCTGTGACCATCCTACCGCAGGCACACTATCCTGGTCCTCCATCCAACAAGCATCCGCCAATTGGTTTTTTGGAACTCTTTCTAAGATCTTCGCCATGCTATTTGTTTTTTTACCTAGAATGTTTAGGTAGGGTGTATTTGCAATTTTTCAGTTGTTTTTGAAACATTGTATATTTGTACTAACAAATACGTTATTTACTAATTAGTATTTTTTATTATTTAAATTTGTTTTCTTATTTTTTTACAATTTTGAAAAACTTTCTGCTAATCTCTTCTCAGCCCATACTTTTTTCTTCTTCACAAAAAATTTAAGATTACATATTCTTGTGATGAAACTATACCATCAGAGTAAGTTAATCTAAAATTTAATATTTGTTTGACTATTTAAATCTTTCATTTTTTATATGAAAATTAGGTTTGTAATTAATACTACTTCAACTTATTAAGTTTTTTTTTTTTTTTTTATCTACTGTTTTTAAAAAAGTTTTTAAAATTAAATCAAATCTTGAAAACAAATGTCACGGTTGGTAACCATTTAACTTTTTTGTTATTGAAATTAAACTTATATACACCACTCCTCATTTGGCCGTAACCATTTGATTGTTTGTTTTTTAAAATTAAACCTATATACACCATTTCTATATGTTGGTTTGTATATTTTGTTGTCTATACTTTAGAAGTGTTTTCAAAATTAAAACCAAATTTTTAAAATTAAAAGAAGTAATTTTTAATTTTTAATTTTTTTTTTTAAATTTGGTTAAAGATTCAAGTGTTTACATGAAAATTATGTAAATCATCAGAAAAAAATGGAGAGAAATCAGAACAAACACATAGAATGATGGGACAAAGTAGAGGTTGGATTATTAAATAGCACTGTGATATCTAAATGANTATTTTTTTTTTTTTTTTTTCTTTGAGAAATGGGAGGATATAGCAGGATTTTAGGTTTCAATTCGAAAAATATTAAAATCGAAAATTACAAAATGGTTGGAGAACACGTGAGATTTATTTTTGAAATTCTTGAGTTGTCCTAAATTGAATCAGTAATACATATAATGTAAGTATTGAAACTTGAATTATTAACATTTATACCTACAAAGTAATTGTAAAACTATGAGTTATGGAATTTCAAACGTGTTGATGCAATAAAATAAATAAATAAATGAAACCGTGTGTCATCAAATTTCCATTTAAACAAATAATCCTTCCTGATTTTTGTCTTAAAGTTCCAATATATTTATAATTTTTTTGTGAAAAAAAAAAAAAAAATCTAAGCACTCTCCTCCCTACATATTTATAAAACCCTAATTCTACTTTACCTCCCTCTGTTTCCCGCCTTTTTTCTTCTCTCAGTTGCAGGAAGCCAGTAGCCATAGAATCTCCACAACCTCTCGCTTAAAATCTATGCCACCCACCCCCTTTAATTAGAACCTCCCATGCTTTCTTCTCTCACCATCACCCTATTTCCTACATTTCAACTTGCATGACTGTCAAGTCTTGGACTGCTTCTCTAAGTAGTCGCATGCCACCACCTGTGACCATCCTACCGCAGGCACACTATCCTGGTCCTCCATCCAACAAGCATCCGCCAATTGGTTTTTTGGAACTCTTTCTAAGATCTTCGCCATGCTATTTGTTTTTTTACCTAGAATGTTTAGGTAGGGTGTATTTGCAATTTTTCAGTTGTTTTTGAAACATTGTATATTTGTACTAACAAATACGTTATTTACTAATTAGTATTTTTTATTATTTAAATTTGTTTTCTTATTTTTTTACAATTTTGAAAAACTTTCTGCTAATCTCTTCTCAGCCCATACTTTTTTCTTCTTCACAAAAAATTTAAGATTACATATTCTTGTGATGAAACTATACCATCAGAGTAAGTTAATCTAAAATTTAATATTTGTTTGACTATTTAAATCTTTCATTTTTTATATGAAAATTAGGTTTGTAATTAATACTACTTCAACTTATTAAGTTTTTTTTTTTTTTTTTATCTACTGTTTTTAAAAAAGTTTTTAAAATTAAATCAAATCTTGAAAACAAATGTCACGGTTGGTAACCATTTAACTTTTTTGTTATTGAAATTAAACTTATATACACCACTCCTCATTTGGCCGTAACCATTTGATTGTTTGTTTTTTAAAATTAAACCTATATACACCATTTCTATATGTTGGTTTGTATATTTTGTTGTCTATACTTTAGAAGTGTTTTCAAAATTAAAACCAAATTTTTAAAATTAAAAGAAGTAATTTTTAATTTTTAATTTTTTTTTTTAAATTTGGTTAAAGATTCAAGTGTTTACATGAAAATTATGTAAATCATCAGAAAAAAATGGAGAGAAATCAGAACAAACACATAGAATGATGGGACAAAGTAGAGGTTGGATTATTAAATAGCACTGTGATATCTAAATGATGAATTCATATCATTGGGTTGGGGGTTATATGAGGTGTTGTGAATTATGCTTATAAAAGGACAATGAATCAAACATTATGGCCTTTTAGATAACACAACTACCATCCTTCACATCTCAATAGGCCTTTTCCAACCCATCACATGAAAAATGCCTTCCCCCCCCCCCCCCTCCCTTTAGCATTATTATTTAGTATAAAAACTATGTATATTATAAGGTGAGAAAAATCAAATTCAAATTAAATTTGGGAGATGAAATCTCACCTATTCATTCTATTGCTGGGTAGCTAATTAGTTCTTATCATACGTTAATAATTTGTATGTCTCTTTCATTTTATTGACCTTTTAATCATACAATAAAACCTAGATATGAAAAACTAAGAAAGGTAGTGATAACGAAAAACATTTTGAAATTGTATAAAAAAAGAATCTATAGAATTGGATCTTAAAAGGACCCACCATCACTAAAACAAACTTGTGAGATTAGAGCTAGAAATGAGCCAATGAGGGTTGAAATAATAAAAACATTCCTAGATTTTTTTGGAAAATACTATCATGATGTCATGTCCAACACATCCGCATATTAGAGTATAATTTAGTAAATAAAATATTAAAGATAAATCTACAATCTTAATCTCCGAGTTTTGTAGAATAGGTATATTTGGTACCTATATTTTCAAAACATATATCTTTTTAGTTCTCAATTTTTTTAGAATATTTGTATTTGATCCCTAAGTTTTTAAAAGGCAAATTTTTAGTCTCCAAATTTTTTAGAATAAGTTTAAAAGGTACATGAAGTCTTTTTTTTTTTTTTAATGTTTTAAATAAATAGGTAATATTTTAAATTAGAAAAATAAGTAAAAATAATAATTTTAGATTGAAGAGATAATTGTTTTTAATTATTCTTTTATTTTAAATAATAAAAATATTATTGTAGGGACCTCTTTTACCTATTTCTAAAATCTCATCAACTAAAAATGAATTTTGAAAATTTAGGAACTAAAAAGGTAATTTTTTCAGACACCTATGATATTTTTCAAAGTTGAAGTATTAAATTCTCACCCATTGTATCAACTTTATGTTGACATGTTGATATAGGCTTCGATATTTTTAGATATATATTCAACATCGATATAAAGGGTGAATCAATATTTTCAGTATATAGTAAAAAAAAAGACTATGCAACATACCAAATAAATAACAAAATGCCAATAATGTGAGTATAATATAAATAATAACAGTTTGATCACTTGATTAAAGAGTATAAATGTTTATTTATTTATTTTTCTTTTTTGTCTTTATAATGTTTTTCAAAATTTTCATCAAGACATTTTCACAAAATTGGGCAAAATCGATAGTTAAAGCATAAAAGAGAGTAACAATTATCTTGATAAATTTTAGGCAGTCTGATTCTACCGCTATAGAAAGAATAGAAGAATCCCCCAAGATTGTAAGGATCTCCTATGTGTGAGAAATATTTATTGTGGAAGAAATTCAATTTTATTGGAGTGATATTTTTGTTTCGACAAAAGATCCTGTAACAAAGTTGCTCATGTTATGGCAAACTTAGAGACCTCGCTTCCAAGTCCTTTTTGTACCTCTTCATCTTCCTTAGAAGATAACACGTTTCATTGGTTGGATTGTATGCCTAGAAAGGATCTCTCTCATATTTATAATAAAAATAAAAAATAAAAAAAGTTGCAAACTGCAGTGTAAATGTAAAACCACGCAGAGCAACATATTCTTGAATGGCCTAACCTTGCGGAACACGTTTTTTCCAAACGCGTTTTTTGGTTAAGCTTTTTTTCCATCAAGCTTTTAATTTTTTTTAAAATAATGTCAATGTGTTCGACATTCTTGTAACCTTAGTTTAGGTAAATATAATATAAACCTATTAATTTATTTAAAAAGGGTAAAGTGTTTATTGATATTTTTATCAACATTTTTGTATCATTCAAACCTCAACATTTCTCCAATCTCAAGACAATTCTAATGAAATTTAAAATGTCTAATTTAATAATTTCTAACAAAATTATTTTGGATTTTGTAAGTATTATTGTTTTGCAAAACATAAAATCCACCCACCTCATAATCTCTTTAACTAACTTTTGTAGCTATAATATAATGCCTATGTCACTATGAAAATCACTGATACACAAATAAAGCCACATTAAATATTCTTTAAATAAATAAATAAATAAACCCACATTGAATATTTGTAACTATAACAATAAAAACAAAATGGTGTAAAAATAAAGACATTTCATGGATTTAAAAAGATAATAAACTAAAAGAAATTAGAGAGAAAAAAAATAATAAGATATTTTGAATGTTTATAGACAAAACAAAATAATCCTAAGAGTTGTACTAAAAAGGAACTTGAATTTAATTAATTTGCATAAAAAAAAAATAAATAAAGGATTTGAAAATTAAACGAAGAGTTGTGGGAAGAATGAAAAAATTTGTATAAGAAATTATACAACCATCCTCATAAATAGCAGAGGATACAACCATCCTCCTTTTGAGTTCTTTAATGAAATTTTGATTAAAAAAACTAAAGAAAAGAAGATAAAACAATATATATAATATGATTTTAATAAATATAACAAAAATATGGTAGGAGAAAAGGGTTTGACAAAAATAGGTGGAGAAATCGTTGACGGAGTACACGTTTTCTACAAATGGTGGACTCCATCCATGTTTTCACTAATAAAATCGTGGCCTGGGTCCACGATTTCTGCCTGGTCAACGGTCGTCTGCCCACCTCTACCGTGCTAGAGCATACAACTTCGTCCATGGGACATGTGATGTGGCAATGTTGACGATTGAGTTGACTGAAAGCATGAAAATCATGAACTGGGTCCACATTTTTCCCTAAAAATCGTGAACCTGGTCCACGGTTACAAAACCTAATTTTGTCATTACTTTCCCTACCAACCTAAATGTGAAATATTCTTTCACTTTTATATTATTTTCAGAATATATTAATATTCTCTCACTTTTATATTATTTTCAGAATATATTTATACACTTCCTTAATTTTATCAATTTTTTTTAAAAAAATATTATTTTTGAAATTCCTCTAAAAATTTTATTTTTCTAAAATAGAAATGAAAACAGAATTTGGGGCCATGACAAGTTGGCTTAATTTTTAAAAAATGTTTATCTAGTAAATAAAAACCATATAATATTTTCAAATGCTTTTTAGGAAGGAAATGAATATCTATATTCAATTAAGCTAAGTTTAATGTAAGCATCAAAGTGAAACTCGCTTTAAGGGGACAAAAAGAAAGAAAGAAAAAAAAAGAACAGAGAGAGTCAAAGTGAAACAATTTAGGAAAAAACAATGAATATTTTAAAAGTTGAGAAGCTTAAGAAAGAAAAAGAAATATAACCCATATTTAAATAAGAATCATATGATTCAAAAAATATTTAATTGACAAAAACTATTTTGTCAAATGATACAACGTGAAAGAGGATTTAGTTAATCAAAGATACTTATATTTAATTAAGCTACGGTGAGTAATAACAATTAAGAAATTGGCTACTTTTGTGTTGAATTATTAAATATATGCTTTTTTGACTTATTGAAAAGGAAAATCATAGCCGTCATGACTTGAAACATGCCATCATATGCATAATTGTACTCAACACTACAAATTGTTCGGTTCACATTCACATTGTGATTTGTTTTAAAGAGAAAAAGAAAAATATTACCAAAAAAAAAAAAAAAAAAAAAAGGAAAAACCCTCTAATTCACATTCATCTTTCCGAGATGTTTCTCTCCACCCTTTCCAATTCAATTTTGTGGGAAGTAAATTTGTAAATTAATTTTAAAATATCTAATAAATCTATTGAATTTTATTCTTTTAATAAATGGTTGAATTTTATGTCTAATAATTTTTTTTTTGACAATATGTAAGGTGGGAGGATTAAATTTTTGACATCGACATTAATAATATAAATTTATGTTAGTTATATTATATTCATGTAGGCATATTAAAGATGACTCTAAACTTTCAACTTTGTACTTAAAAAAAAATGTGAATTTCAAAAATATGTCAAAGACAAGGATAGAATATTGAAAGGTTAGAAACTTTTCAAACATAAAATTGGAAGTCTAACAATCTATCTTTCAAAATTTTAAGAATGAGGTAGACATAAATCTAAAAATTCAAATACTAGACTTATTCTTCAAATTAACTTTTAAAATAAAAAATACTAAACACTAAATAGATATATCTACCAAGATTTGAAGAGACAAAATTTGTAATTTGATATACATGTTTTTAGTATGTTTCAAATTTATGGTGGTTTCGAAACTCATAGAAATATGCATCTTGACAAGATAAGTTTGATTCACATTAAACTTGTCTCTTCAAATATTACAAGAAGGATACAAGCTCTCTTCTTATCCATTGTGAGTGAAACAAACCGCGTTTCTTGAATTCAAGGGTATTATAGCTATCCATTATTTCATTTCATATTTTTTCACAAACTATTTGTCCCCTTTGTTTAAAAAAAATACACACACTCACGCACCTTTTCCACGTTTTTTGGTTTATTTATAATTAGGTAAAGTTGGGATGGGATATTATATTTAATTTAACTCTCACATCTAAATATGATCAAACAAATAAGATGATATATAATTTGAAAGAATTCAAGAGTAAATGTTTTACCTTTTGATTGAAATTTTACATAAAAATAAATAATTTTATTATTATTATTATTTTTATTTTTAATATTATAAAAGGCAGAAAAAAAATGGTATCTAATAATAAATGAGAGAAGAAAACTATCCAAAAAAAAAATAAAATGAAATGAAAGGGATAGAAGAAAGCAAACAGAATACGGCGTCGTATTGTGTGGCCGCCGACACTATGGCGTCGGTGCATTGCATTTTGCAAAGTGAAGTGCGAGATTGTTGACGTGTAAGTTTCGTGGTCCCAGCGTACTCCACGTCGCTTTTGACTTTTCCAACATCAATCAATATCCAACGCCAACGGCCATCCTTGGTTATTCATTCTCGAATATTCTACAACCTGGCCCACTTTTTTTTTTTTTTTTTTAATTTCACTTTATTTTTTGTTTTTTCAACTCACACAATACGAAACCTGAACAACAGCAATTCATCCTAGAAATCTCACGGATCTACGTTGGAAATGTCATAATCACTTTAAATTTATACCGAATAGATTAATTTTATAATTATTCATGCTAAATTGTTACGAATAAACAATATACTAGATTCCGAATTGGAAATGAGATGAAAGGTATGATCCATGAATATTGATACGTATATTCCTATTTTTACCTGTTATTTATTGATTGTTATAAAGGGTATCTTATAATAACCAATCCATTTTCAAATATAGTTGGGAGACTCTCCCCAAGAAAGCCGAGTTTTTCATTCCTTAGCTTGGTGCAAAAGGCTTCTCGCGGGTCCCCAAATGACAACCAGACCCCTGGGGGCAACTGGAAATGATAGTGAAAAACCTCTTGCCAGAGTATCAAAAGCATAATGAATCTGTATCAGTTCATAGACCGGTAACACTTAAGCTTGAGTTCATTCACTTGAAAAATTAATGATGGCTTTAAAATGATTATTGTCTTCCTCAACCAAAACTCAAAATGTCTCTAGTAGGATCTCTTTTTAGATGAATTTACTGGGTGCTTATTGTTTCGGTACTAGTGACCATAGCCTGAGCTCTCTTTATATAGTAGTTCAATTATAACTTATTTCATTAAACCATAACCAATCTAGGAATAGGCTTCTATCCATTAGGTTCATACTCAATTAGGAATAATTTAAGGTCTTAATTAATTAGATCACATAATAGGACTTAGTCTAATAAAATAACCAATGTGATAAAAAATACTAATCCACGTGCATAGTCAGACTATTAGACTCCGCAATGATCGAGCATAAATCTACATAGACAAGAACCTTCAACTCATAAAAAACCCCAGTCAACAATAGATAATAAGCCCCACAAACAAATGTATATACAACCCTGCCATGAGGAGTCTCCCTGATGCTCTCAAAAAATCGATTAAATAATTCTTTTTTTTGAAAAAAATTCAATTTTGCACCCAAAATTTAAAGGTTATATCAATTAAAATCATAAATTTAAATTATAAATTTTTGTTATAATTGCATTAGTTCACACCATCTTTTTAAAATTTTGTTCCAAAAAATGATTAAAGTATAAACATAATTTATTTAATGTAAATTATGATAAAATTTTGTTGTCAGTCGCATCATTTTAAATGCGAACTTAGACACATCGATTGCATTATCAAGCAACAGTTTATTACGATGTGGTAAGTTGGTGAATAAAAGTAAATTGGTAAAAGTTAAATAAATGCATCAATAAAGAAAAGTTCTAAGAAATAATCTAAAATTTGGAGAAAGAAAGACAAAAACTTAATAAGGTGATAATTCCATCCATTAAGATCACCAAATACAACTTAAATACATAGCCTTTATTCTCTAATTACATTAAATTATTTGGATAATTAAATTAAGACCATTCATTTTAGACCTCCAAATGAACTTAAACATGTCAAGGCTTCCCTTAACTTTTTTCTCCCCTCAGTTATTGAGACCGAAATTTAAGAAGAAGAAAAAAAAGGGAGGAAAAAAGGAGAGAATTGAAGCTTTGTTGACCGGAGAAAAGAAAATAGAAGGTGCAGAACCGTGTTTAAATAGAAATCTTTAATTAATTAATTGTAATTATTATATTATTATCGCCCATGTGATGATTTTTAATTTTTGAGCAATTCGCGTTTTTCCGGATCGGGTTATGGATCCGAGACCATATTAATGCATTTCCAGTATTTATTAAACAGAATCACAATTCTATGTTACTTGTTTAAATTGTATATTTATTTATTTACTCTATTTCAATATTATATTTCCTCATTTTAACTTCTTTTAAAAAAAATGTTAGCTTTCCAAAGAGTTATACGTGAGACTCAATGAACATGTGTTTTTATTTTGAACTACATCAATTTAATTGTATTTTTAACTAACATTTGATTTAGTATTACGAAATATCTTTATTAAAGTGATCTAAAGAACTTGATGATAAGGGCTGCATAATTTCTCAGGAAAGGATATGCCAAAAAAAAAAAAAAAAAAAAAAAAAAAAAGAAAAAAAAAAAAAAAAAAAAAAAAAAAAAGAAAAAAAAAAAAAAAAAAAAAAAAAAAAAGAAAAAAAAAAAAAAAAAAAAAAAAAAAAAGAAAAAAAAAAAAAAAAAAAAAAAAAAAAAGAAAAAAAAAAAAAAAAAAAAAAAAAAAAAGAAAAAAAAAAAAAAAAAAAAAAAAAAAAAGAAAAAAAAAAAAAAAAAAAAAAAAAAAAAGAAAAAAAAAAAAAAAAAAAAAAAAAAAAAGAAAAAAAAAAAAAAAAAAAAAAAAAAAAAGAAAAAAAAAAAAAAAAAAAAAAAAAAAAAGAAAAAAAAAAAAAAAAAAAAAAAAAAAAAGAAAAAAAAAAAAAAAAAAAAAAAAAAAAAGAAAAAAAAAAAAAAAAAAAAAAAAAAAAAGAAAAAAAAAAAAAAAAAAAAAAAAAAAAAGAAAAAAAAAAAAAAAAAAAAAAAAAAAAAGAAAAAAAAAAAAAAAAAAAAAAAAAAAAAGAAAAAAAAAAAAAAAAAAAAAAAAAAAAAGAAAAAAAAAAAAAAAAAAAAAAAAAAAAAGAAAAAAAAAAAAAAAAAAAAAAAAAAAAAGAAAAAAAAAAAAAAAAAAAAAAAAAAAAACTTTGGGATATAAAGACAAAAAAAATATATAAAAAAAAAAATCAAACTATTTATAAATATAGCAAAATTTTGTAATTATTTGTAAATATTTTCAAAGTTTTGTTATTTAAACCAATTTCTCTATTAATTAAGTGAAATAGATTTTGCAAAAATTTATTTGGGTAAATTTGATTATATAAATTGTTTTTTATTCGGTGATTTAAATAATAAAATTGTAGTACTACATTAAAACAAAATAGATGTTTTGATAAATATAATATTTGTAAACTTACATTATTTTTGTTGAATTAAAATATGTTCAATCTAATAGTTATAGTTGATATAAATATTTTATGAAACATATATGGAGGAATTTTTTATATTGGAATCCAAATATCTCTATTTTAAAATAAATCTAAAAATATTAATAAGATAAAAAGATATTTTTAAATATAGAAAAATAAATAAAAATATTTACAATCATAATAAAATTCTATTGTCTATCGCATTACGTACATAATTATCTATGGCAATTCATCGCAGATAGACTATGATATCTTATTTATAAATATTTTAAAAATTTTACTATTTAAAATAATTATGATATCTTATTTATAAATATTTTAAAAATTTTACTATTTAAAATAATTATGTTAGGACGAAATATAATTATATTTGGATTGAATCTCTTGTCTTCTTATTATTGGGATATTTTGAACCAGTGTTGTATAGTGTGAAAAAAAGGACGTAGTTGTATAGTGTGAAAAAAAAGGACGTAGTGGTGGGACCAGATTGAAAATGGACGGTACAGATTAAATATAAATACCAACCATTCTTCTACACACCCACACGATATTTCTCCTCTTAACCAGTAGTCAGTTCACACAAACGCCATTTCCTTTCTTCTTCGTCTTCATCGCCGCCCAGAACCGCCATGGCGTACGACTGCGAGAAGCACTGCAAGAAGAAGCGCAAGAAGCTCGTCAAACTAATCGGCACCATCCTCTGCATCTTCATCTTCCTTGTCCTCCTCACCATCCTCATCGTCTGGGCCGTCCTCCGCCCCACCAAGCCCACTTTCTACCTTCAAGACGTCACCGTCTACGCCTTCAACGCCACCGTCCCCAGCTTCCTCACCTCCAATTTCCTCCTCACTGTCTCCGCTCGCAACCCCAACCGCCGCATCGGAATCTACTACGATGACCTCCACGTCTACGCTATCTACCGGAACCAACAGATCACTCTCCGAACCATCATCCCTCGGTTCTACCAAGGCCATAAGGACGTCAACGTTTGGTCCCCTTTCGTCTCCGGAACCGCCGTGCCGGTCGCACCCTTCATCAGTTCGGCGCTGAACCAGGACCGGGACGCCGGAGCGCTGATGCTCCTGGTCAAAATCGACGGCAAGGTCCGGTGGAAGGTGGGAAGCTTCATCACCGGGCGGTACCAATTCCACGCGAACTGCCCGGTGGTTATCAACTTCGGTGCCTATCCGGCTACCGGAGACGGGTCGATTGTTCAATATAACGTGAAGTACCAGGTGGTTCAGAGATGCGACGTTAGTGTTTGAGTTTTTAAGCTAAAATTGCCTAAAATATAAACGCCGTTAGTTAACGGTTTCTTCCTTTTGGGTAAATGTGTTTTCGTGATGAATTTATTGTTAATATTGGAAAATGTATACAAAAAGGCACAAGGGGTGTCGGAAAGAAAAAAAAGAAAAAAGCAAAAAGAAAAAAAAGAAGGATTAGCGAAAAAGAATTGTGTTTAATAAATGAGATTAGTGGCAATGTTTGTTAATTATTCACTCATTATGTGTCATTTTTGTTAATTTAAACCATTAATCATTTATCATTATTATTTTCATAATTAATGGGTAATTTCTTTTTCTTAATCTTTTTAATACTTGTATCTAGTTCTAAATTCTATTATTGTTCCGAAATGTAGATATAGCTCGACAAAATAAAATAGTACTTAAAAGATAAATTATTTTTTAAGAGAAAAAAAATCTTTTTAATCCTTAGATTTTAAAATATTATACATTTAGTTCTTTAAATTTTGAGTTTGATTTCAATTTAGTCCTTAGGTTTCAAAATGTTATAATTTTATCTTTGACATTTGAGTGTTGTTTCAATTTAGTTCCTAAGTTTCAAGATTTACATTTTTAATCTTGATTTTTCACTAAATGCTAAATTTTCATCTTTAGTTTTTAAGGTATATTAATAAATTTTAGATAATTAACTTAATTATAATTAATTAAGTTTAATTATTTTTCATCATTTTTAAAATAAAATTTAAAACTCTCATTTCATAATTATTTAAAATCAATTTATAGATATTGATGTCAATAAATAAAACTTAATTTTTAACGAAAATTTGAGGTTAAAAATGTAAAATCTTAAAATTTAAGGACCAAATTGAAACAAAACTCATTTTAAAGAAAAATTATAATATTTTGAAATTTAAGAACTAAAATGAAACCAAAATCAATGACTAAATATGTAGCATTTGAAAGAAACTAAGCCTAAATTCTAAGGTAGAAAACATATTTTTCCATTATTTTTAAGTAGTGTAATTTGTCACACTACGTCTAGTTTGTTTGTTAAACATGATCCATCATGTAGTGTAATAAATGGAAAAATTATGAAAATATTGTGGTTTTATAAAATATTTATGAAAATATTGTGGTTTTGGAAATATTTATGAAAATATTGTGGTTTTTATTGGGAATGGGGAGGCAAAACCATTTCTTTTTTTTTTTTTTCTTTCCTTGGTCGAGGGTTGAACCCTCGACCTTCTTTCCTTTTTTTTTTTTTTCATTTCCAAATTATATATTGTAGGTTTAATAAATTATTTAGAATTATACTTTAATAATATTATTTTAACTAATATTCTTTTAAAAACCGTTATAATAACAAACATATATTTTATCACTAACCAACCAATATAAAATTAAAGTGTTAATAATAAAACAACAATTTATTGTTTTTTTCCTATTAAAATTAGTAATAATAAAAAAAATTCAATGTGTCCCACAAGGCGGACGTCGTCGATTTCGAGCTGGTTGGCGTCGTCGACTTTGCACTGTAGGTTGCTCTGGTGGATTTGGTTGCTCTAGTACCTCTGTAGGCGCTTTATAGACGTCGTGTTCATGTGTATGCATGTTTGAAGACGTTGGCCCGGCTTCTGAATCATAATATCCTGAACCAAAGGCTGGTTGCATCATCATCGGACTAGCATAACCAGTCTGGCTCTGCGTTTGCGTCTGCATCATAGGAGGCAATTCATCTTCTTCTACTCGAGCACGTTCCCTATGCCTAGGAATTAGTGGAGGTGCAATAGGTATATCGTACATGTAGTGTAATTTCTCCATGTAATTTGCGTTATTATTGCATATAGTAAATACTTGATCTGGATCATTTGCAACATCACGAAGACTACTATTGTTCGATCTTTGTCAATTACAAAACAATTAGATAACATTTCAAATAAAATTTAAATAAAAAATAATTAGACAATATTTGATTATATACCAAATGACCCAAAGCCGCTCCCAGACGAGTAATGTAGCGTCTCGTAATATTATTATATCAAAGGATGTAATCTTGAGTTGCATCCCTATCGAATTGCCCAAGTGAAACGCCGACGGCAATAAACCTTCTACGATAGTGCCATCGCACTGTCAAATGTGCAACTTTTTCAGACCAATCTGCAATTCTCAGGTCAATGACATGTAGTAGGGGTTTAGTATTGCACTCTGATGGAACATCCTGTTTGAAACCAAATTGTCGAATTACCCAGTCAGGAAGATGCCACTCACCAATGTGAAAACATATGAGTGGGCTCATCGTCCACCATACGTCTTGACCGCTCGTACAAAAATTGGGCAAAATGTCCATAACAGCTTTGTAAGGCTCCCAAATAATCTGAAACATAACATATTACATTAAAAATATTAAATACAAGTATATAAAAAAATATCTATAAAAAATTCATTTGGGTTTAGTATTCACATACTTGGTCAGGTTGAAGCAGATCAAGCATATATCTATATTGACTCACTACATGTGTAGCTGACCTAGTTACACAAAATTGGTCTCTCCACCTATATTATTAAATTAATATTTTAGGATTAAAATTAGTTATATTAGTCACAAAAAATATTAGCTAAATTAAATTAAAATGACATACCGAGAACCGTAGGCTCGTTCTGCTAATTGATGATCGTTGACATGTCGGAGTTGTGGAGCCATTGTTGGAAATCGTTCCTAAGCCCATATTTGTAGCAATATCAGAGGCCCAACGATTTCACGAACATCAGGTTTTGTTGCCTTACATAGCTGTCTATACAACCATGTCAAACACGCTCCACCCCAAGAATACCGTCCCACCTTATGGAGATTGGCTAAAAGTGGAAGGAACATTAGGTGCACGAAGTGACTTGATTTATCAGAAAACAGACTTCCGCCCATCATCTGCAGTATGTATGCTCTTGCGTATCTCGTGACAGATTCTTCGTCTGCATCATCATCAAATCTTGGAAATTGTGTCCCCAGCCATGTTAGACTCAACCTTGATCCCCTAATTTTGTTTGCAGGTGGGGTCACACCGAGTAGCATCTGACAAATATGCAGCCAGTCGTCATGCATTACCCCACTAACAGGCTCGCCATCGACAGGTAACCCAAATAATATTTCTATGTCCTGGAGCGTGATAGTGACTTCTTCAGTAGGCACATGAAATGTATGGGTCTCTGGCCTCCATCTCTCAACAAGTGTAGTGATGAGGTGCCAATCTAACTGAATGAATCCTAGTCTGGCAACCCCATAAAAGCCTGATGCACGCAAAAGTGGTAGTACGCGACGATGAAGTGGGATGGTACGATAAACAACCGCCTCACGCCGTCTAAAGCACATCTCGCCTGTAGTCCGATCTTGCCATACATTTGTTGATCGATGAACAGATTGATCGTATAAAATATCGGGATCAATCAGTCCTGGGTTTAAAGCCATGATCTAGAAGAAAATAAATTATATATTTATTGTGTAAAGCATACAAATAAATTAGGACTTAAAAGCGAGAGAGAGTGATATAGTGAGAGCACATGATAAAAATATTAATTTTATTATTAAAACATTGGTTACATGATAGAAATGTTAACGGAAAAAATTTCTAACTGTCTGGTGCCTGTCTTCGTAACGAAGGATATTTCCTTCGATTATGACCTAACTGATTACAAAATCCGCAACGTACTTGAAAACTTGGTTCTGTCCACGCCATCTCATTATGATATCGTGAACTCTTTGGTCTACCGGGTTTTCTCAATAACGTCAGGTCGGCATGTAAAATAGGCATATTAGGAGGTGCGATCCAGTAGTCTTCATGCGGTACAGGTTGAAATTGAGGAGAGTAGCATGCAGCGTATGTCGACATTTTATAGTAGTCCTCAATGAAATCTTCATAGTTCATGTTAAATCGTGAACAAACTGCCATAAATGCGAACATGGAATGCCAAATGCTTGCCACTTGTTACATGAACAGTACCGTTCGGAATCACTTAACTTCAATATTTGAATATTTCCTCCTTTAGAATTGAGGCTGTGACGTCCAGTTTTCACATGAAATACACCTTCATATCGATCATATGATTGAACTTCATGTTTACTGGATCTTGCAGCCCATTTTGAGATTTTTTCGTGTGCGTACCTGAATATTTACTCACTCAGTATTATAACAATATTTGGAACAAATTGTTGATTATTAAAAAGAAAATTATTACCGGGTATATTTATCTCGACGCTCCAGGGCAGCTCTTATTTCTTCTCTTCTTTTCTCAAAATAATTTACACACTTGTAGAATGTTATTTGAGCAAGAGCATTTATCGGCAACATTCGAGCTCCTTTGAGGACTCCATTGATGCACTCTGATAGATTCGTCGTCATCCACTCGTACCTAAACCTTCCATCGTGCACTTGAGTCCATTGCTCAATACCAATGTTGTCAAAAACACTCATACAACTCCAATTTATTCGCTTAATGTCTTCCATTGCTTTATTAAACTTGCGAACTTGGAACTGACATCCAGCACGATATATAAAATTTTTTAATGTATTGAACTTGTAATTTTTATTAAAATTACTTACAATTACTTACAATATGGTGCAAGCAGAATCTATGGAGACATTTTGGCCCTGTCCAACCATTTTCTGGATTGTTCACTGTCGAGATGATGCCACCATGCCGATCCGAAATCAAACACACCTCTTCATGTATAACAATTTCTATGAGGTGTTTTAAAAACCATCCCCACGTGTCAGCAGACTCCTCATTTATAACTGCAAATCTATGGAGACATTTTGGCCCTGTCCAACCATTTAAAATGTAATATTATTTTTAAAAATTCTGAAACTAATATTATTTATTTTAATAAAGATCAATATTATTTCTTCTAAAAATCAATATTATTTTTTTAAAAAAAAATTAACATGGTAGATCTAATATAATATTAATATGATAAATCTAATATAATATAAACAAGAACATTAACTTATAAAAACTCATAACATCAGTATATAAATATTATTTAATTCAAACACTATTAACAAAGTAAATACGAACAGAAAATGAAATGATAACTTACAAATTCAGTAATGGTTTACTTATTTTTCCTCTCTCCACTATCCAATCTCTTCTCTCAACTATCCAATCTTCTCTCTCCTCCAAACTACCATATTTTCCTAAATAGTTTCCAAACTACAATATTTTTCTAATTATTTTTACTAACTACAATATTTCAATAAGAGGTCCGTAATAAATATGAAAGGAAGATTTTAACATTGGACTTCAAAGAAAAAAAAAATATATATATTTTAAACTATTAGAAAATTCTTCATGAACTGGATTATAACTCAAAAACTAATATATATATATATATTAGTTTTTGAGTTATAATCCAGTTCATGAAGAATTTTCTAATAGTTTAAAATTTAGATTTAACCAAAAATTCATATAAGCTACCTCTAGATCAGACGTCATTCTCACATTCCTCAGTTTTGGAAATGCTAAATTCAATGCATGGCCACCATTTTCAACTCCCTTGGTGAAATAAAATTAATACATTGAAATTAAATGTACCCTTTATTAGGCAGCCTATAAAATCTAGAGATAGAGATTTAATATTTTTATATCAAATTAATTAAATATTTAATCAGAAACTTGGTTATCAATCCTAAATTTGAACTCGGGTAAAGTTAGCTATAACATTTAAATCAACCCAATAAATACTATGTCAAGAAGGCAATCAGAAAACCATCCAACACCAACACAGGGCCAATCATCTATAAAACTTTAAACAAATTATGTTGACAGCACTAAGAGGATCAGATTCCTCATTTGATATAGTACAATGCAATATCTTTGAAATGGTACAAGATTCTATAAGAAAAAAAATCTCAACTTTTTGTATATTACATATCTTCTCGATAAATTTACTTTTAACTCATAAAGTTGATTATAGCATAATAGTGGAATATTAGTGAAATTGTAATATTGTATTAAATTGCTTGAACTAATGATAATCCTAAAAAGAATAGATATATATATATATATATATATATATATTTCCATAAACAAAATCACACATATATTATTTAAAAAGATTCTAAAAGAAGCAAATGATTCAAAGTGTGAAGTGTTATAGGGAAGCTTCACATCCAAAACAACAATAATGTGTATGGAAAGAGATGTGGGGTTCATCTTCCACATCCACATGGGAAATGGGTGGTGGTCAATTTTTCATTTAAGTATCTGTCCCTTTCCTAATTTTTAGATTAGAAAAAAAGAAAACTTATAAATTAAAAAGAAACATTCCATTAACCTAAACTTTACACATAATGCACTTTCTTATTTCTTTCCCTTTTACTCATTTCAATCTCTTCATACCATGCTTTATACATCACCTCCCTTGCTCTTTCCCAATGTTATTAATTATAAAGTTGGGTAAACTTTGTCAAATATCAATGGCTGCTTTCTCCATTTCCCAATTTCCTTGTCCCCACTTATTATGGTAATTTAATCAATTTTAATATGTATTAAAGTTTGAGTGAGTTTTGTCTCATTTAATCATTTTGCCTCTTCAAGACTTTGTCAAATTAACTTAAATGTCAATTTAATGTTAGATTAAATATTGTGGTTGCTTGAGGTGAGTTGTATTTATGATGAGTTTTTGTTTATTGTGGATGAATAAGATAAGGTGTTGGTGGATTGTGCTTGTTTGCTAACCGAATATTTAATTTTTTGCTTTTGGAAAAGTGAAAAGTAGTTTTGTGAGAACTATTACCTTCTTTATTTTTGAAAAATTATATTCTACAAACACTCTCTCCAAGTACTATTAATAAGAATGGATATTTTAAAGAATAAATAAAAACAAAAGTAATCATAATCATAGCTCGACAACTAAAATATAGTATTGGTTCTCTTGAGGTTCAGCATTCAAATCATACATCACCATCTTTATTATACTAAAAAGGAGAAAAAAAAAAAAAAAAAGAGAGAGCAAACAAAAGTAAAATTATATGATTCTAATAAAAATGCTTTAGGTTGAACATAAAAAAAAAAAAAAAAAAAAAAAAAAAAAAAAGAGAGCAAACAAAAGTAAAATTATATGATTCTAATAAAAATGCTTTAGGTTGAACATAAAAAAAAAAAAAAAAAAAAAAAAAAAAAAAAGAGAGCAAACAAAAGTAAAATTATATGATTCTAATAAAAATGCTTTAGGTTGAACATAAAAAAAAAAAAAAAACAAAAACAAAAACAAAAACAGAGTGAGTAATGATTAGTCTGCAACTAATTTCATGCTTCCATTTAAAAAAAGAAAAATAAATAATTATTTAAAAAAAGATTGACATATAACAATCTTTTATTAGATAGCTTGTTTCGGCGGTAAGACAGGCAACCTCAACACCTCTCGAATAATATGACATTAAGATTTTACCTTTTCAATGAAACCAAAGTGATTTCAATTTTTTAGTAATATGAAAATGTTGACTAATTAATTTGAGCTAAATTATACAAAATGCACTTGAGCTTCACACTTCGTGTAAAATATATCATTGAACTTTCAAATGTTTCAAAAATATCCTTGAATTAAAAAAAAAAAAAAAAGTTCAAAACTACCTTTACAGTTAGTTTTGAACGAAAACCTTTAGCATTTTGTTTTAAAAGTTTCAAAAGTTCAATGGCATTTTTGAAACAAAACACTAACAGGTTTTATAAAAAACTAACAACAAGAGTATTTTTGAAAGTATAGGGGCATTTTTGAAACTTTTGAATATTCAAGGGTATTTTTGACACAAAATTCAAAGTTTAGGGGAGCAGCTAATTTTAGAATTTTTTTTAATAAAAAAGAAAAGAAAGCTAGATCAAGGCTTCTTAAGGCTTAGGCCCAAAAAAGTAGCGATGTTCGGTGTAGACAGGCCGGATTACGGCCCATGCTTCATTCCTTTCACTTCAATATTCATTTTCTTTTATAAACTTTATTATTGATTTCTTCCCCATAATTCATAAATATGCTGCAGAGACTAGTAATGGGTATAATTATCATCATAATTTTCATATATTGTCCAAACTAAATTGTGAAAACAATTACTCTAAAAGCTTTGAATATTGTCGAAATTAAATATCAAACGTAAAAATGTAGTTGAAATTATCCAACATATCCAAAAAGATATTTGAAAACTCTTGTGAATAGCCTAGTTTTGAACAATATTAATACTCAAAATTTTCACAAATTCTTAAATCAGAAGGAAATTGGACTAGTGGAAAGTATAAGCCTTTTAGCATTCATTTAAGTTTATGATAATGTTTGATAAAATTGGATGGTAATCATTGAATTAATTAATGAAGGGACAAACAAAAGACTATTTTTTTTCTTGATTGAGATATCACCATGTGTTTCGAGAGTTTCCCAACGTTACTTGACCGCCAAATGCCAATGAATCGATAGACACTTTTCAATATCTACACTATTATATTATTATTATTATTATTATTATTATTTTAAGATAGAACGTATTTCTCCCCTTCAATCAAAATTTACGTTTTTCTGTTTTTATTCAAAATTTCAATATAATTGAGACGACCACCGCAACAATAATAATCAAAGAAAAATCACTAAAGCCATCTAACCACTTTCTAATCAAAATTATTGTAATTGTGATGATTTTTTTCTATTATTCATCGTTCACATAAACCGAATATTTATATATGCATTTAAAATTGATTCCATTATCTATATTATTATTGATTAATTATGTTTATAGGAAAGTAAACATGACCTAAAATAGTTCGTAATTCTATTGAAATTATAATTAATATATTTTTATTTATTTATCGAAATTAATTCAATAATAATAATAATAATTTTCATGTAATAAAATATATGAGCAATTTCAAATATAGCAATCAAGTTCAAAATATTTGCAGATATATAACACAATGCAAAAAAATTTACAAATATAGCAAAATTTAGTTTTGCTTTTAAAGTCTATCCGTAATAGATCATACTAATAGCGGGTCTATTAGTGATAAACCATATCATTGATAGAAGTCTATTCGTGATAGAGTCTATCATTGATGTATTTTGTTATATTTGCAATTTTTAAAAAATGTTGCTATACACCTCATATTATCCCTCAAATTGTTATCTAATGCAATTACCCTAAAAATATTATGTGAGTATGTTTCCAAAATTTATAGTAAAATGCTAATTGATAATTATTTTTTTTAAAAAAAATATCAATAATAAACTAGTAATAGGGTAAAAAATTTAAGATTTATTGAAAATACATAGATTAAATTAGTTATTTAAAAGTATAGGGATGTAATATATGATATTTCAGCCAATTCAATAAAAGTAGCAACAAATAATTTGATTCTTGACAATTGTATGTTAGGTGCAAACAAAAACTCACATTGATTGAAGAAAAAAATAATCGCATAGAAACATATAAGTGGGGATAATTATCTCTATTCATATGAGAGGTTTTGATTTAAAAGATGACCTTGTGATGGTAATTTGTTTTCTTAGTTATAGATTATCACTTGTTCTAAACATTATTAAGGAAGAGTTTTTATTTCTGTCTTGTTTTAAAATTTAAATTTTAAAAAATGACATTGTAAACAAAATACCAAATTCATTGAAAAAATATATATATTCAGAACTAGGATATTTATTTATACAAAATAATAAACAAACAGCGAAAAAAGAATGAATGGTATTATCAACATTAAAAACAAAAACAATGAAAGAATAATGAAAATACATATAGAATTGACTAAGTCAAAAGAATCCCAAGGAGTTGACTGAGTCAAAACCCCGGATGTGGCCAATTAAAAATCGAAGTCACAGCGAGTGGTCTGAAAGAAAGTAAAAGAGTTTGCATTTGATTTCAATGGAACCTTCAATTCACAATTGACCTTTGGCTTGAACTTCCCGATCCTCACGGCGCCCAACTTCAACCTCAGCCGGAGACGGAACTTAACGTCGACGTCGAAAGTGCCAGCAAGTGTCTCCGTGTTGAACTCTGTAAGCTCCTCGCCGGAGAGAAACATCACCTGCTGGCCGTCGAAGTGGGGGCTGAGAACGGTGGTGGTCTTGTGGCCTTGGTAGAATGCCGGCAGCCACTGGGTGTCCAGCCTCTGGTCTTTGTAAAACGGGGAGGCTTCGATGACGTCGTAGTACACTCCGATTCGCTTGTTGGGGTTTCGGATGGTGAGGTTTAAAGCGAGGTTGTAATGGAGTTGGTTTCCGGTCATGTTGAAGCGGGTGAGTTCGGCGCCGGTGATGTCGAAGGTGAGCTTATGGGGACGAAATACGAGCCATAATATGAACACTGCTACACCGACCACGACCACTATGGTGATGAGGAGCTTGAGAAAGGTGGTGAGAAGGCAGCAGGCGCAGCCGCGGGCGTGACCACAGCGGTGGTAGGTCTTCGCCGGAGGCGGGATGGCAGGGCCGTGGAAGGGGCCGTTGAGATGGGGTTGTTTGTCAGCCATGTTTATGATGAAAATGAGAGAATTAGGGCGATGATAGAGAGAATAGGAAGAGGGAAAATATATGGATATGGGAAATGGGAAGTGAAGATTGGTGTATAAATAGTGAAGGAACTGAGGAGGATACGCGGAGTCGAAGTTTTGTACGAAGTTTCTCATTGATTATATCTTTTTGCTGGTAAAAAAAACTAACTTATTCGAATACTCGGCCTACAAAGTCTTAGGGCAGACACGTAATATGTAATTTTATCTCAAAATTAATTGATAATGAGAGAGATAGTTTGTCTAGGTTAAAAAGAACGTGAGTTTCGTTGATTTTTCTAAGGTGAGGTCTTCAACATGCTCCCTTAAGATGGTGCCTCTTTTGGGTTCATCATTCTTGATCGGATCTCAACTTCCTTTTATTGTCGAATATCCGTTTGGGTTTTGTAGCTTTGATTATATTTATTAAATAACACCAAGTTCCATCTCGAAACTAATTGGTAATCAAAAGGAATACTCAATCCATATTATAAAGAGTGTGAGATTCAGATCCCTTTACCTACTTCTATACATATTAGTTCATTTGGATTGTTGTATACTTTTTTTTAGGAGTTGTTTTCAAAATTCAAGCCAAATTTTAAAAATAAAGAAAAATTTTCTTTCGAAATTTGGCTAAGAATTCATTGTTTACAAATAAAAGATAAATTATGGTTAAAAAAGTGTGAGAAAAGAGAACAATTTTAATAAAAACTAAAGATTAAAAACAAAATAATGTCTAAA
Organism: Citrullus colocynthis; assembly: GCA_031780015.1. Taxonomy (NCBI): domain Eukaryota; kingdom Viridiplantae; phylum Streptophyta; class Magnoliopsida; order Cucurbitales; family Cucurbitaceae; genus Citrullus; species Citrullus colocynthis. Next base: position 284,291 of record QLSR01000557.1, on the reverse strand, counting down.
TCTTAGATTTTTAAGTTTATGTTCATTCAATTATAGATTTTTATTGTGTGTGTTTAATATAGTTCTTTAAATTTTTAATTTTATATTTAATTGGTCGTTGGCATGTGAGATGCTTTATTTTTAATTCATGATCTACTTATTAGATACAATATAGAAAGTTTAAAAGCCTTTTTAAGATATAAAATATAATTTTATATCTAATAAATATAGTGTATTTATAAGAATATTGACAGAGGTTTTCCTAACATTCCTACACAAACTTTATATGTGTTAGGGGGTGAAAATCATCAACAATAATCAACCCACAAATTAAACTACGCAAGGCTCAATGGCGGAAAATACAAATCAATTGGCGCAAGCCCCATTTTGTATTTGTATTTTGTAGGGTTGAGGTTCATCATCCCAATCTAAAATTGGTTTGGATTTATTTAAAAAATAAATATTTAAAAAATTTATTTTCATTTATATAAATTTACGAGAACTATTTAAAAAAAAATTAACGACTTTCAAAATCCATTTTCTACTCATATTTTCAAAAATCAAGTCATGTTTTGAAAACTAAAAAAAAAGTTTTAGAGTATGTTTGGAATAGATTTTCAAGCGTTTAATTTAAAAAGAAATTTATTTTGTAAAAAATTGGAGTATTAGGCGACCACTCAAAATAAGTTTTGGAATGTATTTTAAACAATTTCAGTTTAAAAAAAAATGAATTTTTTAAAAAATATATTTTTTTCTCAAGTTAATCCATACGGATGTTTAAAAGACTCAAGTTGGAATTTTAAAATTTTTGAAAACTAAAAATCAAATGGTTATCAAACTCGTTATTACTTTTAGTTTATATTTACTTCTTCCTTCCTCTCTCTTCTGGCACTTCAATTTTATAAGCTGAAGGGGAATGTATGATTCATCTTCTTCATCTTCAAATGACTTTATTTAATTTCGTGAGCTCATCATGTTGCCTTGAATATAATGATGGAGAGACTCAAGGCTTCTATTAACCTTCTTAACTCTTAACTCTCCAGCGGGATTCAATGAGACCTTACCATCTTGGAATATATGAGAGTCTATCATAAATAATTGGAAAAAAAAAAAAAGTAAATTAAAAAATAATCCAAACAAAACAAAAGAAGAAGAAGTTTAGTGAAAATGATTTTTATGAAGAGTCTTTCTTCTCGAGATATCACTTTTAACTTTCAACTTCAAAAGTCTTCTAACGTTACCTCACCACCAATAATTTCTATATATATATATATATATATATTTCAATTTCCTTAAATATAATTTAAATTATTTCTTGATCATCTTCTTTTTTGCCCATCTGTTGTTTTGTTTCTAAATTTAATAGTTTGAATCCTCCCTAATAATAATCAAACCGAGATCACTGAAATAATTTATTTATGTATTTATTTATTTTAAAAATTATTTTTGATCAAGTGCTTCTAAAAATAAGGAGAGAAAAAATAGGAATAAAATGTTAATTTTTATTTTATTTTTGTGAAAATGATGAATTGGCTAGCAAAACAAAATTCCATTTATTTGTGGGCACATGCAACTCTTGGAATGTCTATATTTCTTTATGTTAGTAGATGTTTATATTAGGACAATACTTACCTAATCAAATCAGGAGTTTCTTGGACAACCATTTAAAAATTTTGACAAGCACCATTGAAAAGAATTTTCTTTCTTTTAAATAAACGATTGTCAAATATTTCTGGCAGTGGTAAAAGAAAATCATTCCCAAAAGTGAGCATAAATCATGTGTTTTCTTTATAACAAATATTTTATTTTATTCGAGGTCAAAACTTCATATCCTAGTTTATTGTACTAAATAATCATTTTATGAGATGAAAAAAAGTTTAATTATTTATATTATATTTCTTGAATCACATCTAGGGAAAAGAATAGAAACTTTGATTAATTATGAATAAATGGCCATGATTTTGTTATTAAAAAGCACTTTAGTTCATGGTAAGGAACAATTTAATCTCAATTATAAAAAATCTTCAAATGTCAATTTTATTAGGCTAACAACTTAATCTTTATAATCCAGAAAAAGTATTTTTTGATTCGTTTATCAAATTATATGAATTAAAAAATTCACTCTATTTTAATAATATTTTTCTTAATAAAACAAAATAATTACAAACTATAAGGGATAAGTCAGGATTAAATTATTACTTATTGCAATTTAAGGATTAAATTGTTACAAATTTAGAAATACAATAACTAAATTATTAGCCTTAGAATCCAAAAGACTAAATTGTTAGAAAGTTAAAAAATCAAAAGAGATTTTAAACTAAGAATAATGGTGTATTTGGAATAAATTTTGAAGTGTTCAATTTAAAAAATAAGTCATTTTGAAAAAAAATAGAGTATTTAATAACCAGTCAAGAAGTATATTTAATTTTTTTTTAAAATAAATTTAAATAAAAATGAGTTTTTTTAAAAAAAAAAAAAAAAAAATTAGAAGAAAAAAGAAAAGGGAAGGGAAGGGAAGCTACGGAGAAATAGTGGCGTTTTGGGTAAGAAAACACAAACATCTCAATTTGCAACGCCGTGTTGTGGAAAATCAAAACGAGTACGAAAACGAAATCAATTTTATAATGTAATAAAAATATAAAACCCACCCAACCGCGTTGAAATTTCCAAATTTGGATCCTCAATTCTCATTATTTGTGGGCTAATTTGTAAATGAAGATGTTACACATATATTATTACATCTATATGCTAATAATTAATTTAGAGAATAGAATTAAAGTTTCTAACAACACAGCTATTGAAATTTGTCTTTATGATAATGACTGCTTCATAACTGCCAATACGTAACCAAAGGAGTCTCCTATAACTTTTCTAGGCCTTGACGTGTGGAATAATGTTTGTTTATAATATATACGTCTACGTGTGTATATATTTTTATGATTCTGATTTTAAGTGCTCAATATTTAAAACTTGGTATTGCATATGATTGGATCATTATATTTATTTATTGAATTTCAAAAGGGGTAGTTTCACGAAGACAAATGGGAAAATTAGATTACAAGCACTACAAAACACAAAACACAAAACAAGTGTCCGAATAGATTCTAAATAGTCTTACATTTCAAACAGCTTGTTGACAAATATTAACGAGAACGTTCGTAGAAAGCTTCCAATACGCGTATAACGCCGACTTCCTTCACTATATATTATTTATACCAAAATTTTCACCTTTCATTTCTCTCTTCTCTGTTTCAATTCCTCCATATGGCTGACAAACAACCCCACCTCAACGGCGCCTACTACGGCCCTTCCGTTCCTCCTCCGCCAAAGACCTACCACCGCCATGGCCACGGCCGCGGCTGCGCCTGCTGCCTTTTCACCACCTTTCTCAAGCTCCTCATTGCCATAGTCGTCGTGGTTGGTCTAGCAGTGTTGATATTATGGCTCGTATTCCGTCCCAATAAGCTCAAGTTCGATGTGACCGGCGCCGAGCTCACCCAATTCAATGTCACCGGCAACCAACTCCATTACAACCTCGCATTAAACCTCACTGTTCGCAACCCCAACAAGCGAATCGGAGTTTACTACGACGTCATTGAAGCTTCCTCGTTTTACAAAGACCAGAGGCTAAATACCCAGTGGCTGCCGCCGTTCTACCAAGGCCACAAAACCACCACCGTCCTCAGCCCCGACTTCGCCGGGCAGCCGGTGGTGCTTCTGGCCGGAGAGAAGCTTGCAGAGTTCAACGCCGAGACACTTGCCGGCGCCTTCGACGTTGACGTGAAGCTCCGTCTCCAGCTGAGGTTGAAGTTCGGCGCGGTGAGGATCGGGAAGTTCAAGCCAAAGGTTAACTGCGAAATGAAGGTTCCGTTGAAATCGAATGCAAACTCCTTTACTTCCTTTCAGACCACTGGCTGCGATTTCGATTTTTGATTGAACTCTGTTCGGTTTTGACTCAGTCAACTCTTTGCAGATTTTTTTTTGACTGAGTCAACTCTATACTTATTCTGATTTTTTCCTTCATATTGTATTTTTTTTATTGTTTTTGTTTCTATGTTTACATACTTTACGTTTTCTAGTTGGCTGTTTATTTACTTTGGTATTGAATAAACTTTCTAGTTTTGTATATTTCTTTCTGTGGATTCGGTATTCATTCTTTTAATATGCATTTCTTTTAGAACTTAATTTTTAGATATGGTAAACATTCAAGTCTATGACGTGTAAGAGAGAGAGACATTATAATTAGATGAGCACAGCTTGTGACTAAAACATTTATAAATCTCTTATAAGTTTGAAATTTTGGTCACGGTCCACATTAAAAGAAGAGTTACAACAGGAAATAAAGGAATAGAATAAGTACCAAAATTAAAAAAAATATAATCATTAGATTATAAAAATGATCTAATTTTACGTTTGCTTTAAATTGCATTTGTTATAAGTAATTTTGGACTTAGAAAAATAGTTCAAAATAGAAAAGAAAATACGAAAGTGAAAAATGAAATCAAGATAAGGATGATGAAACTCTATCCAAAACTCAAAAGTTTTTCATCATCCAGACTCAAAAGTTGCAAAGGACATAGACATAGGATATGACTAAGACTTTTACAAATTTGATATTAATATGAGGGACAAATCAACATTAACATTATATGATATAAAATTTATGAAACAAGAATGTTTGAGATAGTGGGAAATTGAGAATTTTATGTGAGGAGAGGAAACAAATATATACAACTTAAAAGTTTAGCCCGTTAATTTTTAGATTTGTGTTGGGAAGTATAATGAGAGATGTTTGGGTGCGCCCACTGATCCCCTTTTCTTTATAGTATCTTGTTAAAAAAAAAAAAGTCTAATCAATTCTTGAATTTTTTTATTTTTGTGTTTAATAGATTCCTAAAATATCAACTTTACATCTAATAGGTGTCTTTTACATATTTGCAAATGTTAAAAGTTAGACATTATATTATACATTAACTTTAACTTTGTGCTTAATAGGCACAACTAGATATCATTTTGAAATTAATGTATTAATTAGCTACCAAATTTAAGGCTCAAGTAGAAAGAAAACTATTATTATCTTATAAAACGACTACATTTTAAACGATTTAATATTTATAAGATTTATTATATATAAAATTGAAGTAATTTATAGTTTTAATAAATATTTTTAAGGGACAAGAGTCAAAATTGAAATTTTGTGGATTTATTATTCACAATTTTTATATTGTATGAACTACTTGTAATTTAACATATTTATATAAGTATAATTTTAACAACACTTGTATATAAGGAACGTTTTCAAAAATAGGAAAATTGTTGAAAATAATTACAAATGTAATAAAACTTTGTTTACGGTGGCTAGATGTCTATTTAGGTCTATCACACAAATAGCAAGTGAAATTTTATTATATTTGTAAATAGTTTGATATTTTTTCTATTTATAATAATTTTTCTATATATAATATGTATATTAAAATAATACTAATTACAAAATTATTATAGACCTTTAAAGAATTATTCACCTAGATATATAAGAAAGAAAAAAAATGATTCAATCAATTTTTGTAAAATAGTTTTATATAATGATCTAAAAATATTTGTGTGTATATCTATATAAATATGAGAAAAATTAAAATGAAATTAGGTTTTGCTAGACTGTTTCAACTATCCTACAAACCAAATATTATTTATATATTTGAAAATATAAAATATAAAAAAAATTATAAATATATATGGTGAATAATTCAGGTACATAGGTATATCTAAATGAATTATTAAAATATGAAATATTTATTAACAATGAAAAGTAGAAATATGAAATATTTGTTAGCAAGTTCATTACAATTTACTGGAAAATGAAAATAATACATTTAAAGATTAAAAAAGAAAAAAAAAAAAAAAAAAGCCCCCATATGGCTAGATCAACCTGCTATTACAAGTCTTTAATGAAAATGAAGATGATATATTTTTAATAGAACTAATTTTTTTTTTAATTTAATGAAAAATGATATAAATTAATATAGAACATCACCATTTAAGAGATGGAGAGTGTGTGACCTGTTAATAAATTTGGTGTGACTGGAGAGATTGTTATAGAGAGCACTAAAACAAAAGAAATGGAGAGTGAAGCTATTTATAAGCAAAAGAGAGGAAGTAATAGAGAGTGAGAAATTTAAAAGGTGAAACACCCATCGCCTAAAATTAAATTCTATTCTATAAATTTTGGAAATTTAAGCCTACCGCGCTTCCACTTGTCTTCACTGATTTTTTTTTTTTTTTTTTTTTCCCATCCAAAAGACAATTTCANTTTTTTGAAGGAGTTCGTTTTGACTTTTGAGATGAGAGATATTCAATGATGTGATTTTACGTTTTTTTTTTTTTTCCACCGGAACCAACTTTCCCGCCACATCAAATGGGATGCCGTTGAAATTTAATTAGTTTATATATAAAAAAAAATAGTCACAACTGTAGCAATGAAGTTCAAAATATTTGAAGATATAACACAATACAAAATATATATAAATATAGTAAAATTAGATTTTGATTTCAAAATCTATCCACGATAAGCCATATTAATAAGAGGGTCTAAGGATAGAAAGTCCATAATTAATAGGTTTTGCTATATTTGCAAATTTTAAAAAATATTACTATACACTTAATTATTATCCTCTAGAAGTACTATCCAATGCAATTACTTATTATTATTATTCTTTTAAAAAAATTTCCTTTCAAAATGGGACAACCTACACATAGCAACCAGATTATAATGATTTTTCTCATGCTTAATGTAACATCCAAACTTAAAAGCGGTGCATAAATGAAATAAGATCACATTTATGCATGAGAGAAATCTTAAAGATATGAAAGTATCGTTAAAAAATACTTCAAAGAATGGATAGCTATTACTTATACTAAAGAGATGCATTTGTTTTTTCTTCGGTAACTTAGTCGTAGAAACTCCAAAGTTAAACATGCTTGGTTTGAAACAAATTTTATGTTAAATGACTTTCTAAGAAATTTTTGTAGGTAGCGTGTGAGTGAGGATGACAAAGCATGTTTAAAGGACATTTGTTGGTTTGTAAGGACATTTTTCATTCTGGAAAGTAGTTTAAAACAAATAGATGATGTAGTTAGGTTGCATGAGATGGCCATTAGATGTCAAATATGAATTTCAAATATTATTTTAGCTGCAAAATTTATACTTCTCACCTAAGTATTAAATTTTTATGTCATGTCAACTAAAACTCCACGAAGTTATCCATGTTTACATAGTTCTTTTTATTTTTATTTTTATTTTTATTTTTCAAATATAATTAATTCTAAATTAAGTTTTGAAAAATCAAAATCCGTGTACCAAACAAGCATAAAAATTATTTTTCAACAAACTCTTGTCAAGTTGTACGAAAGTGAAACAATCGAAGTCCTTGAAAGAACGCCCATATAGTCCGATGTCTTTGATTCATTTTTCCACCCTATTTCAATTGCCATATTTCTTAATATAAAAACAACAAGTTATGATACATTCATACATTGACATCTCATTAAAAATTTAAGAAAAAAAAAAAGAAAGAAAAGCACAAGTTGTGATATTAGCCACGAGTGCAAATTTACAAGTTGGCTTTCAAAATTATGATTTGTTTACGAATCCGCCAACTTCCTTCCCTATATATACCAAATAATCTTTACTTCCTAATTCCCAAATCAAAATTATTCACTCTCATCTCATTTCGTCTCATATCATCAACAACTGATCTTTTGTTCCCATGGCCGACAAACAGCCCTATTTGAACGGAAGCTTCTACGGCCCCGCCGTGCCTCCTCCGTCAAAGACAAGCCGTCGCCGCCGCATCCTATGCACCATTGTGAAGGTGAAGATTGCGTTGATTGTAGTGATTGGTATTCTACTGTTGATATTAGGACTTGTATACCGTCCAGAAAAGCTGGAGTTCAATGTGAGCAGCGCCAAACTCACCCAATTCAACATTACAAAAAATCAGCTCTTTTACAATTTGGCTCTTAACGTCACCATCCGAAACCCCAACAAACGCTACCGAGTTTACTACGACAACACCCAAATGGACGTTTTTTATAAAAACCAAAGGCTTAACATTCGCTGGCTGCCGGCGTTCTTCCAAGACACCAAGACCACCGCCGTCCTCATCCCCGATAACTTCGAGGGTCAACGCCAGATGTTTCTCACCGGCGATGATAATGTAGAGTACACCTCCGAGAAAGCTGCTGGCTTGTACTCCATTGATGTGAAATTCTTTCTGTGGTTAAGGATGAAGTCCGGCAAGGTGGTCTTGAAATACAAGCCGAAGGTGTATTGTGGATTCAAGGTTCCATTGATTAACGGTCCTAACTCTTCCTTTCTCTTTCCCAACACTGCCTGTGATTTCAGTTTCTGATTCATTATTGACTTAATTATCCCTTAATCCGTTGATTGTATTTGATGTATTGCTATTTTTTCATACTTGTTTTGTTAATGCGTTTTGTATTTGTATTTTTTTTTTTTTACTATTTTTAATACAATAAATGTGGGGTGACATAGTTTCAGCCCCCTCAATAATCTTAATTCATTATTCGTCGAGTTAGAATCTTGTTTTTTTAAAACAGTTATGAAAATGTATGGATACATTTTAGTGTACCTTCTATTATTGATTTAACTAAACTTCTTTGTGCTTAAATACAAGATTCATTTAATAGATTTGATAGTATCATTTAATATAAAGTAATATAATTGTTAATGAGTTTTTTTTTAATAACATTAAATTATTTTAAATGATAAAATTACTGTTGAAAATATTTACAAATATATCAAATTATCGTAATCTATCTACCACGATCTATCGTAGGTAGATAATGAAATTTTACTATATTTATAAATATTTTGGTTCATTTTTCTATATTTAGAAATAATCTGGCCTGAATTTAATTTTTTAAAAATACATTTAAAACTAAAACTGTTAATAAACTTTTGAGGAAAAAAAAGAAAAAAAAAACCTTGACACGAGCAAAAGTACTATTCAAATTATAATATATAGTTATTGGAGACTGAGTATATCATTATATGGAGATTGAGTTATTGCTTCTCTAAGCTATTGTGAAAATTTTGTCAATTTTATTTAGGGAATTCAATCTCATGCAAGGAAACCTAAAATTAGTCTAAGGAAGTAACTACAACATACTTAGTTGATAGAAAATTTCAGAGCATGGACTTAATTGATGGATGAATAAGTGATAATTAATTGACCAAATTGGTCTAAAAGAAATCTAAATTCCAAATTTCTTTCTCTTGAGCTCCAGCTTTTCTCACACTAGACATTCAATTCAAATCTTTTTGCATTTAAACAACAAAACATGACATTATGTTCTTTTATCATCAAAATTGGTAACCTTATTAACAATTTTATTTTTAAATGACTCGTTACCAATTTTTTTTTTATAATTAATTAAAAGATTATTTTTTTAAAAAAATAACAATGGTAAAGTCATGGTAGTTTTTACACCAAAAATTCATTTAAAATAATTTGTTTTAAATGTTAATAATTTTTGACGACTTTTTTTATTTAAATTTTGGAAAAATAAAATTTCAGTTAAAAATTATTAATAAAGTTAGTTTTAAAAAATATAATTTAAAATTAAAACTGTTAACGATTCTTTTTTTTTAAAAAAAAATTAATAACACTTGAAATAAAACTGAAAATAACAACATTAAAAACACCTTGTTAATAAATTTTCTTAAGAAAAATAAAGGCAAAGGAGAATATGACACATCCCTCTAGGCTCCAGCAGCTTATTAAAAATAAATAATAAATAAAAATGGAATGCGTCTCCCAATGAAGGCAAAAAATTCACTTGTTTTTTCTAAATATTTCGAAGATAATTTGTTTTGGCTAACTTTTTTCAATCTAAAATATTGTTCCAATTTACCCCACTTTATAACTTGTTGTCCTATGCATGTGAGTCTTAGAAGTCTAAAAGAACCTTTGCACATTGCGGTTGACCATGCGGTGTTACCAAAGAAAGAAGAAAGAAGAAATAACTCTATTCGTTATTGTTTATTGCCATTATTAGAAATATAATATAGGAAATGAGTTGTTGTCGTTGATGTAGACAAAATATAGGAAAAAAATCTAGAAGAAGAAGATATGGGTAGAATATATTTTAAAGATAATTGGAACGAGAGTTAAAAAAGAAAAGAAAAGAATATTAAATTTTTTTTATAAGTATTATTATAAAAACTTTTAATGTTGAAAAACAGGTAAATAACACCCATCTATCAAATCACTCTTACTTCACACCCCACACCTAATTTCAATACACGAAATTTCCCAGAAAATGATCCATTATACATTAAGATTATAATTAAAATTTTGATCATATGCAAGCAAACAGTTATACATTGGGATTATAATTAAGATTTTGATCCTATGGAGTAATTTCTCCAGTAAAAGTCAACGCCTTCCATTATTGGGTCAGCAGAAAAAAAAAAAAAAAAATCTTTGTCCACTCTTCATTTTCGAATGCCAATTGGAAAATAATTCCCACAAATTACCATCAATGTTTTTTCCTCTAAACACCAATTTGGCAATTTCCCACTTTCACTCTTATTTATATATATAAAACAATACTTGGATGGATTTTTTTTTAAAAAAAAAAAATTGTCACTATTTTCTTCTTTATAAAAATCCCATATTTCTCTCCAATTTCAACTAATCCTTTCTCCTCTTTCATTCCAATTCAATTCCCTCTCCCAGCAAATGGGCAAGCATACTTACCACCGCCCCAATCACCACCACAACCGCCGATGCTGCAGTTGCGGCGGCGGCTTCTTCATCACCTTTCTCAAGATCCTCATCGCTATCATCATCGTTGTTGGTCTCGCCGTGTTGATCTTATGGCTCATATTCCGTCCTAATAAAGTCAAATTCAACGTCACCGACGCTAAACTCACCCAATTCAATCTCACTGACAACCAGCTCCATTACAACTTGGCCCTCAACGTCACCGTCAGAAACCCCAACAAGCGAATCGGAGTCTACTACGATACTATCGAAGCCGCCGCCGTTTACAAAGACGAGCGTCTACAGACCCAGTGGCTGCCGCCGTTTTACCAAGGCCACAAGACCACCGTCGTCATCACCTCTGTTTTCTCCGGCCAGCAGCTCCTCCTCCTCGCTGGCCAGGGGCTAACGGAGTTCAACGCCGAGACAATTGCCGGCGTCTACGAGATGAACGTGGAGCTTAATCTTCGTATAAGGTTGAAGTTCGGCGCTGTTAGGATCGGAAAGTTTAAGCCGAAGGTGAATTGTGAGTTTAAAGTTCCGTTGAGTTCCGATGGAAGCTCAGTTGGTTGGGTGTTTCAGTCCACCGGCTGTGATATTCATTATTGGTGAATTGGTTCGTCTTTTCCTTTGGTGGCATATATTTTATTTGTTGTTGTTTGTATTATCTTAATTTTTTATTCTAATTAATTTTGGCGATCAGCTATCTGATTCTTATATTGTGTATGAATAAATATAATAAAGTTTTAGTATGGTTGCTTTTCTTGTTTTTAGTTTGGGTTTTTGTTCGCATATAGTTCAGCCGGCCGGTATGATACTTGTTTTCTGAATTAAGAGGTATATACATATATATATATATATTGTTAACTATGTATCATTCTTGCCTTTAATTTTATCCAAATTTTTCCAAAAAGTCGCTTAACATAATATTGCTTTAAGCTAAGCATATTTAAGATCAAACCCTAATTTTTGTTTTTAGTACAACGATTGTAGAGTTTGGAAATCGAATCTATCACTTCTAAGATGAAATGTTTGAATTAAGCTCAATTTAACGACGGAACCCTAACTTGTTTAGCTAAAGTTTAATTAAATAATAATAATAATAGCTTTTGGTTCAATCTCTTTGCTTTTCCGCCTTATAAATTCAAATTTAAACCATATACTTTCTCAAAATAGTCCAAATTAGTTCCAAAAATCTAAAATTAAAATATAATTGACCAAATTAAGTTCAATAATTAATTCTAGTCAACAATTACATCTTAACCAACTTAAATCAAATTACTTATGAAATTCAAAATTCAAAATTTAATTGGTAGAAACTAACTACAAATAAATAAAAACGTGGGGCGGTACAAATATCAATAAATATTTTTGTACGAGGCAAAAGTTAAAACAGAAAAAAAGTTTGCAATTTTTTTAGGGCAATGTTTAATATCTCTTTTTTAGTTTTCTGTTATCTTCATTTAGAATAAAATCTATGAATGTCTGGTAACAATTTACTTGAAATATTTTTTAAAATAATGATACTAAACATTATGTTCGTATGCTAATATAATGCTTTGGGCAGTTGAATTTATTAATTTTTTTTTAATTACCTCAAATGAATTTTCCTTCATTTGCAAGTAATATCATTTAAATTCACGACATTAGATAACATAAATTTTATCTCAAAATTAATTGACAATGAGATAAGTAGTCCCTATTTTATAAAGAATGTGAAATCCCTCGATTTTCTTAACGTGGGATTCCAACATGCTCCTCAAGATGATGTCTCTTTGAGTTCACCATTCTTGGATTTGATGACAAATTTTTTGGGACTGAATTCCTATTTAAGGCTTTATGGGCTTTTGATATCACATTAGATAATATAGGATTTCATCTCAAACCAATTGACAATGAGAGAAATGGCTTATTTGAAAGAGAAATTTTAACCAATCACAAATCGACACACCAACCTACCAAATATAAAAGTTTGGATGTTAGAACATTCATTTATTCCTTTTTCTAGAAACAATATTAATGCCTCAATTTTATTTGAAACTAGTCTTAATTTGGCATTTTTTCTAATTCAACGAAGTATGAAGAAGATTCTAACTTCTGATCTCTTGATCAAGCGATATACCTTTAATTAATTGGTGATTAAAATTGTGTTCTTTATATTAAATAGCAGATTGATCCAAAATCTTAAGCCGATGGGTGAAAGTAAGTTTAATATTAGATCACACTAACACACCCCTTATGGGCTTGAAAGAGTCCAACAAGTGGAAATCAATTTTAATTGGGGACGAAATAACATTGTCGGGCCTTGAACGCATGACCTCCATGGACCACCTGCTTTGATACCATGGAACCCCATACTTTCTAATTAGGGGATCCGATCAAGAATGGTGAACCCCAAAAAGGCACCCTCTTGAGGAGCATGTTGAGGATCCCACATTGTTAAAGCTAAGGGCCCTCACATTCTTAATAAGATAGATGAACTACTTTTTCTGATTGCCAATTGGTTTTGAGATGGAACTTCATGTTCTCTAATATGGTACTAGAATGGTGAACCCAAAAAAGATACCATCTTGAGGGGGCCTCACAAATGGAACCTGAAAAATAAAAAACCTCTAACCTCGCACTCTTAATAAGACATGTTTTTGTTTTGAGAATTATGGCAAATATAACCCTTTCTTTTGACAATTAAAAAAAAATTATTTTTAAATAAAAAATACTTTATTATATAGTCCTTAGTTTTGTAACAAGAAATGTTCCCAGAAAAAAAATATACTCATACTAAAATCAACCTCAACCAAAGGATCAATAATTGTATACACATAGTTGGATGCATGACAATGTTGACCTACTCAACATGTGAACATATCCGCAATTCCATAGTACGAAAGCCCCTATTTTTGTACATTAATTTCAGTTGAAACTATACGACTTTTACTTAATCAACTTCCAATTATCTCAAAGAATTTGAGTTTTTAATGACCTCAATGACCTGGTGTCCCAAAAAGTCAACCGAAACCAAGAATTGATCAACAAATACAAATCTCAAAATCCCATTATAAACCCCCTATTTATTCCTCCTCCAACAGCATCCCAATCAAATAATCTCTCTAGACCATGCCAAGGTTATGCTGTCTGTTGATGTGCGTCATTATTTGGTTTGGAGTAATTTTTGGGTTCTCCGTTTTGATCTTATGGCTGGTTTTCATAACCCACAAGATCAAATTCAATGTAACCGACGCCACTCTCACTCAATTCAATTTCACCAACAACAACACCCAACTCCATTACGATCTTGGTGTTTACTTCTCCATCAGAAACCCTAATGGGCAAGTTGGAATTTACTATGACACCATTGAAGCAACTACAATTTACAAAGATCAAAACTTTGACACCAGATTGCTTACCCCTTTTTACCAAACCCCAAAGACTACAAGCCTACTTAGAGGACGGTTTGAAGGGCAGCAGTTAGTAGTAATCGCCAATGACAAGGTTTCTGAATTCAATTCTGAGAAACTTTCTGGGGTTTATTCAATTGATGTCAAATTTCGTCTTTCGTTGAGGTTGAAATTTGGGCTTTATAAAATCATTAGAGTTAGGCCTAAAGTGGGATGTGGATTTAAAGTTCCATTCAATTTTAGTGGAACTTCTTCCTTTCCTTGGTTCGAAACTGCTATTGGTTGTCATGTTGATTACTGATTTTCTATTTTTGAGTTCTGTTCTGAAATCCTTTGTATTTGATTTTGTCTTTTGTATTCTTTTTTTCTAATTTTCTTGATTATTAGTGATAGTGATTTCTTGGTTTGATATCTTTGAACTTTGTTAGTTGGATTATTGGATCAATTTTTGCAGTGTTCAATGCATCTTTATTGAATTTTTATAAGATATCAAAATGTCAAACAAAAATAACTAATCTGATAAGATAACATATTTTTTAATTCTTTCAACAACCATCAAATATTTATGTAATAATTAAGATAATTTTTAAGAATATCTAGAAACGAAGCCATGTTGAACCCGGGACTTTTCCTTTAATCTACATATACATTATTTTTTTACTTTTTTTTTTTTTTCTTTAGAAAATTATTACAAATAAAAAAAAATATTAAATTATTTACAAATATACCAAAGCTTTACTAATAATATACCAAAGCTTTACTTTTTTATCTGTGATAGACTCATATAGACATCTATCTGCGTCTAATGCCAAAGTGTTATAATGTCTATATGAGTTTATTGCAGTCTATCACATATAAAAAATAAATTTTTGTTTGTAATTATTTTCAACCGTTTTTCTATTTCTGAAAACATCCATTTTTTCATAAAATTATTATTCTGTAATGTACATACATAATTTAAGCCTTTTGGAATAGTTTCACATTAGCTTAGGAAAGGAAGAAATTCATTGTATGAGACCTTTTGAGTGGTTTTGAAAAAGTAAAATCACGAAGATTTATCTCTAAAATGAATAATATCACACTATTTGTGGATACATTTGAGATGGTTTATTACCCTTTCGATGCTTTACCTCTTATAAATTAGATTTATATAGAATATGTAATTTGTTCTTTTACTTTTCTTAAAATATTAAAAAGTTTTTATACATCAGTTTAATCATATAAGTTATAGATAATTATTTTTTGATATATATACCCAATTAAATTTTGATATATTTTTAGGCCTCTCCGAAAAATTGAAAAGAATCTTTGCTAAATTTTTATATAAAATTGGAATGTTAGCATCCGACAGTTTTGGGTTTAATGCCTCGAAAACTGTGTTACCAACTTATTAAGACGATTTATAGTTTAAAATAAGTATTGAGATCCTAGTGATTTTGCTTTCGTTAAAAATATAGGCACACTTTTGGAATTAGGAGAAGAGATTGCGAGATTGCAAATCTAGGAAAAATCAAATAGATACTCCTCACGTTACTAATCAGCTTCAAGATGAACTATCATGTTTATTTACTAGTATTAGGGCTCATAAAACTGAATGAATACTCAATAATCCCACTTAAAAATGGTAAATCAAATCAAACTGCGAAAACTGAATTGAAAATTTTATGAAACTGAAAAATGCTATTCGATTTGATTTGAAGAAATCTTGAAATTGAATTATTCGGTTTGGCTAAATTCAAAACCAAATCGAATCATTTTTAACTTTTATATATATATTAATAAAAGAGTAAAATTGAATTTAAAATCGAACCGTTTTAATTTAAAAAGTAAAATCAAATTAAAAAATGAACCAAACAGAGATATGACATCACGTTAAAATGAACCCCATATATAAAAACATGAAGGAGACCTAATGAAAGCTGGTACCTATTTATATTAATAAAATATAAATTTAAAATTGATCTACTTTCACAACACAAAAATAGGACAACCATTAATAGAAAGAAAATAAACTTTCAATAAAAAGAATCTTATATTCAAGAAAAATAGTACAATCAAAATCAAGGATATTAAATAGAAAATAAATTCCCTTACCTTGATATATGGACCCAGGCTTTGGGCCGAAATATTAACAGGGCCCACGAACAGGCGTCTTGGTTGATGACCGCCACGTTGGTAGAGGAAAAAGCTTTTTAAAATTGTTCACCTACACCTCCCCTCACTGGATTACACCGATACCACAAAAGCGCAAAAAGTAAAAGATAAAATAATAAAGGACATGAGGTGTCAAATCCATCGGTTCACATGGGTCCTACCTTTTTCTGTTTAAAACAGAATACATCTGACGTGGCGAATCATGCAAATGCAGTTTCGGTGGACCGACATGTCGTCCATGAATCGCAATTCTCGTCGTCGTACATTCACTCGTTGAGAGTGTTTAATCTATACAGTGGATGGTAATTTGAATAGTCGAAAACGGCGTCGTTGCATTTTCGTCGGAACAACCTGTATCCGCCGGAGAGTCGCTGGAGTCACGAGTAGGCGACGGCGAGGGGGTGAAGTAAGGAGGAGAAGCACAAGGGGTATGAAACGGAGTCGTATCTTCATCGGATTTGAGTTTAGCAATAGGATCGTACTCCAAACATTCCATTATTCCTTCTCTTTCTTCTCCTTCGTCGATAGTGAAAAGCGTTCTCGACGGTCCGCACAGTTCCTGCCATTTCTCCAACTCGTCGTCCGGCGTCGCCCCTTCGGAATCAGCATGGATTTTAGAAATGGAGACGATTTCTTTTGGTTGGATCCGCGATTGGTTCCTCCAGCAGAAAAGGTAGAAAGATTTTTCATTGGGTTGGGGGCCGCGTTGGTGGAGGCGGCGGCGAGAGAGAATGTAGAGAATCTGAGCGATGAGAAGTAGGAAAGTGAGTAAAAAGGCAGCGATGAGTGCGGTGGCGATCTTGTTGAGGCCGGCGTCCATGTTTTAGAAATACGGGGGAAGAGGAGAAGAAGGAAAGGGGATATTTGGAAATGGAGTTGTTCATTTTTTATTTTTTATTTTTTTTTTTATTTTTGTTTTTAAGAAAAAGGGGAAAGAATTAATGATGACGTGGACTTGGGGAGTGTGGGGTTTAAATTTTGAAGTCGTTGAGCGGGTTATAAATTCATGAAAACATAGACGTTTTCAAGACAGGTAAGACGTTGGAAAGGAACGCCAGACCTTCCCTTTTATTTTATCCTTTCCACAAATTTCCTTTTAAGCGATAAATCACAAAATCATAATACCCATTTCAATTTTTTTTTTTTCTATATAAACGAAAATAATTGGTTCATGTTTTCATAATTAATTTGCCAACTTTAGCATTCTTTTCTATTCAGCTTCATGTTTGTTTTATCTATATAAGTTTGTTATTCTTTATATAATTTATTTGTATTCAAGTTCAAGAGTGAAAGGTTAATATTTGGGTGTATCATAGTTCAAAAGTGAAAGGTTAATATTTGGGTGTATCATAGTTCAAAATGTTAATGTTGATAGATATATCGAAATCTTAGTTTTACATAAATTTTGATGAAAATATCAATTAAATGTTGATTTTCATAGATATTTCTGAAAAAAAAAATTATAAAAGTAAAGAATTCGAAAAATAAATTTAAACTAGTAAGAAATTATATTCCCGAGGGGAGTAGGAAATGTTCTTAAGAAAAAAAAAATTTAGGCAGAGGATTTTTTTTTATCTAACGCAAAATGAAATGATTACAAGAAAAATTAGAAACAGAAACAATAGATTCATCAGCAATAATAGGACAAAGAAAATTTTGGCCAATCTTCTATCCATCCAAATGGTATCAGATTGATGAGAACGAGCATGAGAAGACGCAAATTAGAGATAGAAAAATTAGTGATAGAAAACTTAGATGTGTGTATTTAGATTATTTTATAAATTGAGATTTGTGTCTTTATTATTCTTCAACTCCTAAAATTACAAATTTAATTTTTAAATTTTGATATCTTTTTCCTAACAAATTTCATAGATGGATACAGAACTCAAAGTTTGGATTTCATCCAACACAAATTTTAAATTTATATCTAACACGATAAATTAATGATTCAAAAGTTTAAAAAAAAAATTTCTTTAAAATATATATATATATCATATACAAAATTGAGAGCTTAAGAACCTATTTGATACAAATTTGAAAGCTTAACAATCTATTTAATCCTTTTGAAAATCTATAAATCGTAAACTAAATAGACACGTCGTAACTTTTTTTTCTTTTTGTTTCTTTTTTTTGCTATATTTTATATTTGAAAAACAACAACAATTTCATTACTATTTTATGTTGAAAAATACTTAGGTGTTCTTTAGTCAGCACCTATCTCTATGCAACCTAAGGAGCTGTCCAATAAAATACTGACATGTGGCAGTTATTTGATTTTTTTAATGAACTTTTAATCTTTTTCTTTGCGTGTTAAAAGATGGGAGTATGAATTAGCTTGCACCTGCCCTTTTATATTTGTATGACATTAACATTTTGTGCTATTTGATAGTGATTCCATTTTTTATTTTTAAAATTTAAACTTGTTTTCTATGCATCCATATATGTATGTATTAAATAAATATTTGAGTTTTACTCTAAAATTTTAATTTTTTTTTAAAATTTAACTTGATTTTTTACAATAAATTTGACTTAAAATTTTAAAAACACTTACATAAATTTGATAAAAAAAAAAAAGAAACAAATAAATTCATCCAGTGTGTTTATAAGTTTAATCATTCTCATAAATAGCAAAAAAAAAAAAAAAAAAAAAAAA
>QLSR01000557.1:245894-261450 GCA_031780015.1 Citrullus colocynthis | reverse complement strand
TTTTTTTTTTTTTTTTTTTTTTTTTTTTTTTTTTTTTTTTTTTTTTTTTTTTAATTAATCAGCAAGAAGAGAAGTAGGAAAACGCCAAGAACATCACATTATATGCATATGAATGCCACTTGCACTCCAAAGTTTTTGTAATTTTGTCTGAAAGAAGTCTATGGTTTAAGACAACGACCCAACAGACATCAAAAGCCTCACAATGTCCTTAAAAAACCCAATCAAAAGACAACATTCTTGTATGAGATATATTTATATTCGCATGAGCATGAGCCTAACTTCGTTTGTTCTTTTCTTTTTTCCTCTATCTTTTTGACCATATAACACTAAATCAAAACAGCAACACCACATGAAAGAATCCAATTCTCATTTCACTCTTTCCTTGGATCCTTCAAATTTCATCACTTACCTTTCAAATCCATACTCCTATAAAGTGGTGATTAATGAGGGAATTGAGTGTGACAATTCAAAGTTGAAAAAAAATTGAGGGAATTTGTTTGTATTATTGTATCATTGATTTTGAAATCCCTTACTTTGATGAAAAGGAATATATATATATATATAAGACTCTTTCTTCACCCACACATTCGTTTTAAGAGGGAAGGGAAGGGAATTAGAGATAATGACATTGTGTAAAAGAAACATCCTGTTACTTCCCCTTTAGCTTTTTCTCTCTCTCTCTCTCTCTCTCTCTCTCTCTCTCTCTCTCTCTCTCTCTTAAAGTCTGCAAAAGAGCTCAACTTGTGTTGAAATTTTGTCTCCATGCTTAATCTTTTTGTCTTTTGTAGATGCCTAATTTTTTTTTTTTTAAAAAAAATAATAAAAAAAATTACGCTCTTTCAATTTTGCCTTTGAAATTCACAGCTTTTTGATTATGTAGGTCTTCGTAAATCTTTCTATCCTTTTCTTCTTTTGTCTTCTTTAAGAAAATGGTTAGGACGATGGAAATTGGATAACAAATAACACACTAGGGCTAACTGCTAGCTATATGTTCCACCACCATTTTCTTTTTTTTAATACCTTCTAATTTAAACATTTTTTAAAAAATAATATTTCAATTAAAATATTGTTATATCTTTACCTTTTTAACTTTATTTTAAATGACAAATATTCAAAAGTAGTTCTAATTAACCTAATCTTACGGCACATCTTGTAAAATATTAATTTTAAGTAGGTGGTCATCCCATTAATTGAAACCATGACCTCTTAGTCATTTATTGAGACCATGTCTACTCTTTAACCACTAGGTCAAGTTTGTGTTAAAAATTTCCTTTTGAGAACACCGTTTGTGTTAAAAATTTGATGTTGGCTATGTTTATTAAGTGTGTTATTGTTGTTGATTTAATATTGGATTTCTATTTTAAATTGAGTTTCATAGCTTGTTGCACAAAAATGGATATTATAATTTCCGTACGAAGATGCGTCGAGAATTACTCAAGTATGATCATGATTAAGCAAGTTTTCCTATAAAAACCCAAGTGTAAGCTCTTATAGGTTTCCTAGTGAGTCTAGGGTCGAACGCAGAGATTTGTATTAACTAGGCGTTGAGAATAGATGCATGACTATGCGGTGAACTATACAAGTAATATGGGCATGAGTTGTATGTGTCTAAAACTATACATAAAGAATGAATAAATTTTCCTACAACTAACAATGAGGGGACGCGGCGATGGTTAGTCAAATGTCTTTGTGTTAGATAGCATGCGTTGAGGATGAATGAAACCATGCGATAAAAGTAGAGTTAATGCAAGAGCTAGACGAAAAACTTAAACCTATTTAAGTATAAGTACATACCTACAAATTTAGTTTGTGAATCCATCTCTCGATGTTTCGATGTCACATTAATCTTATCTCTAAGACACATGGTAAGTTTGCATTGGCAAAAAACTGAACTACATCTCTGCACCTCATCTAGTCTTGATAAATGCTAAAAATTAACTATCTACTCTCTCAAGCTAGACAGTCGTGCTTACTGCATTTGTTTGTCAGACAATGCTATGCAAGCTAATGATATGCATTCATCAGGATATAACATACTTCATATTGTTTAAGAAAAACTAACTTCAACATCTAACTCATTTAGCATTCAAATAACATGGTGTAAGATATTTAATATGGAAATAGATGGAAGATATTGGTCAATCAAACTCATATTTAAGAAAATAAACCATTCTCTCTAATGTCATTAATAAAACATAAGTAAGAAGGATGGAAATGGAGATAAAACAGAAATGGAAGACGTCAAGCCGCCACTGGCAACGTCTTGCTTCATGGAGGCTTGAGATGGTTGCTATCTGATACATAAAGTCCATAGGGTGAAGGTTCTCACTCACTGGAGACGATTCTAAAAGTTCTCAGAATCCTTCTCTCAGAAAAGCTCAAAATGGAGGCTGATTATGGTGGAGGAGGTGTGTAGAGCCTTCACGCCTGTCACGCGTTTCTCTCTTAATCCTTCCTCCTTTTTTAATGGAGAAGCTTTGGGCTATTTATAGGCGTTGAAAAGGTGAACTCATGATGACCTGACACCTTTACATTAAATTCCATGCCCTACTGCGCAATCTTTTCACATTGTCGGCCCATTTGTTCTGCCATGACCTGATAACGTGTTATCCTTTTGCATATTGACATGACAGCTTTTGCCCAGACGTCTGTATCTATTTTTTCTCAACGCATGATCTCGACCGCATAGTTTCGACGCATAGGTTTCCATTTGTTCTCGCAGCAGCTTTGTCTCTAGTACTTGAGTTATTTGAGCTTCTTTTCTTCTTAATCCTGCGTTAAGAACAGAAAAGCTCATAATTTTTCAGATATTTTGTTTTGTAAATAGTGCTAACGCATGGTGATACATGTTACATAATTCAACTACCAAAATCATGCGTTTAGCTCTAAAGTTACTCTAATTAATTCAAATAATGACTATAATAACTTGTATTTCTGCAAGTTATCAGTTATGGTTATCCTTCTTCTTGGAATTGCTATAACATTGTGTGTCAGGTTACCCATCTATATGTTTGGTTTTAGTTTTAAACTTTACTTGAAAGACCTATAAAGTTATTGTTACTAATTTTAAATAATGATCTTATCATCAAAGTTGTTTATTTATTTATTTCAAAAAAATTCATTATCTTACCACGTATGACTCATGAGTACTTTTATTTCTTCTTAATCCTAAAAATCTACCATAAATTTAGACATGTTTGGATTGGTGAAAGAAAAAAATTGTTTTTTGAAAAAATTATTTTTATTTAAACTCTTTTGAAAAAAAAATATTTAAAATAAACTTTGAAAGTGTTTTAAAAACTATTTTGAATGGTTGCTCAACACTTCAATTTTTTTCTAAAATAAATTATTTTTAAAATTAAACATTTAAAGAGTTAAACCAAACACCCGACATCACCTAACAAAAAGCTATTCATCATTAAGAACGTGTTCTTATTCTAGTAAAACCAATTATTCAATGCATTGTTTATGTCTGATATTGGCTCTATATAAATGACGTTAAGTTGGTGTGATAACCACATTTTTAATTTGCTTGGCATTTGGGAAACTACATGGAATAAGTTTTTTAGGATATAAACTCACACAATTTTACTCTTTAGACTACCATAAAACTACCTCCTAAACATTGAAACGTTGTCTTTTGCCTATAAACTCACAATCTCCTTGATGTACTAGATGATCTTATTAAATTAAGCCACTTAATTCAACTTCAATTCACTATATTCTTTGGAGCAAAATGGTCGGCTTTACATTAAATTTTTCAATTTTTTTTTTTCTTTTACTAAATTAGATATACACTCATAACTGTCAATATCAGCATAGTTCAATTAGTTAAGGACAAATATACCTTCCATCAAAGAAGTCAAAGTTGGTTTAAATTCCTACACTCTCAAGTGTTGTTCATCTCAATAAGCTGAAAAATACTTACCATGAATGATTCCATTATCAAATGAAATAAGATGAACAAAACGAAAGCAAGACCATCAAAATCCAAAACATAGGGATGAAGAGAACTTTTTGGAGACGCTTTACACTTTGATGATGGTCTTTTGATTGAGATAAGTATCTCTCGTGATATGCATGACTTAAAATTACCAACACGATAATAATGGAGTAGTAAATATTAAAATATAACTGGTAGCCTTCAATACAGGTGCTGCTTTCCAAGTCACCTTTTCTTTTAGGTTTTTTTTTTTTCCATTATTAACTTCTAATGTAAGTCAATAATATGTTTAAAGGGTTAGGTCAAATTCCAAATAAATCAAGGAAAAGGGGAAAAGGTTAAAAGAGAAAAGAAAAAAATGACAAAATTTAAAGAACCGCCATTTGTTGTTGGAGGATATAAAAGAGAGAAGATGATGGAGCCTATATCTTTAGAAAGTGATTAGAGTTCCAAAAAGTTGGCTATGCATGCATTGGGATTTTGTGGTGGATTTTAAAAAGGTTCCCAAAGTGAAAGAAGCATCGTGGTTTCTTCTCCAGTCTTAAAGAAGGGGGAAAAAAATTGAAGAGAAACTCATTCAAAGGCCTTGATATGAATAAAGTAAAAACAAGGGTTTAAGATCTTCTTTTTCTTAAGTTTATCTTTGATCTCAAAAAATTTAGCTTGTAGCTTAAGTTTTCTTTATTTCTAATCTCATTTTTACTTTGATAATGTGAACAATAACCTGTGCCAACACCTTCAAAGTTGCGGTTTCTTTTACATTAGTTTTGTTGTTTTGTATATTTTATTCAATAACAAAATAATCCGTGTATATTGAATAATTCAACTTAGTTTAAGAGACAGTTGCAAATATTGTAATTAAGTCCAAAGTATTATAACATAATGCAAAAGAATTTGAACATATAACAAAATTTAGATTCTGCTTTCGAAATCTATCAGTGATAAACCATATTACTAGTAGGAGTCTATCAACATAGAGTTTATATATATCACTAATAGATTTTGCTATATTTGCAATATTTTTCTAAAATATTGCTATATACTTAATTATTATTTCTAAAAGTGATGCCTAACCTAATTATCTATAATTTTACAAAGGAGAATGGAAGATTAAAATAGATACTAATAGATGTAAGAAAGGAAAGGAAAAAAAAAAAAAAACACTGGAAAAAGAAAAAGAAACCACAATATTATTGAACGAAGTTTTGTGTTGTAATTGCCTTCTAAGATCAAACATTTACCGTTATTCACTTACTTCATATCGTGGTCAACCAAAGAACCGTCACAAAAAGCAAACACCCATTATCAAATTAAATTAGTTGTACTCTTTGGTTTTCTAAAATAGTGGGTGTAGTTGTACTCTTTGGTTAAAAGTTAAAGTCTTTTTGAGTTGGTGATGATATATTGAATATTATCATTTTCCTTTTTATTTTCTTAATTATCTAGTAGTTTTAATTATTTAACAGTACTTTAATTATTGAAAGAGGAAAAGTTGAGGATACGTGAGATGAACGTATTGGGAGTAATATATATAATTACTTTTTATTAAATCAAATATACTTTCAGATGAAACCTAGATAGCTAGTTAATTATGTTATAGAACATTTATTATCAATCACTAGTGGGATGTCTATGCTTTGCTAAAAGAAAGGTAAGAACTTAAAATAAATTATACTCTACTTTCTCTATCTTTTGATTTCAATTTTTCCGCAGTTTCTTGCTATATCAATAAAAGATAACAAAAATCCAACGTGGCAATTTTTTATTTTTTATTTTTTATTTTATTTCTTTTTCTAGTTTGTAATAGCATTTTGGCCGAGTAAGTACATTAAGGAAGCATTTGTTGCATATATTTTCAAAGAAGATTGTAGCCTTGCCCCTTCCATTTTCCAATCGAAATATTTTCTTAAACTGGACCTAAATTCATGTTTTTTTTTCAAGCAATGATAGAAGTGATTCATCTGTCTTATTAAGAGTGCTCTCTTCAATTCTCCAATATAAAATTCTCAACAAGAGATGCAGTGGAACATCTCAACCAGATGACACCTCTTTAGTATTCTCACCATATCTTAGGATATCTCAACAAGTTTCTTAAATCAAACCTAAATTCATGCTTTCAACCAAAGAAATCCTCCAAACCTCTACATTATACAAAAGTAAAATGTCTAGTCTTGTTTGGACAACGGAGTCTTTTTTAGGGATAACGAACCTCCATATATCTTCATAATAGTATGATATTGTCCATCCATTTTTTGTATAAATCTTCATGATTTTGCTTGGATTTCACCCAACTCAACTTTGAATATAAACTATCACGGCCATAATTTTCATTTACTCAAGGTAATAACCTTGAGATGTTGTCTTTCACTTATATATTTTTTTCATTGTTTTTTTCTTGTCTAATCCAACATAAGACTTATATTGCATTTCCAACCATCCTCTCATTGAACAATGAACAATTGAGTCTTCTCTTAAATAGTCATCTATTTAACCACTTTTTTCTAGGTTAACTCCTCTCCTCCATAGCTCCGTGCTTGATCAATAAATAAAGCGCAACAAAAAATCTCCGCACATGTTTATCTTTCTAGGCCCATGTTATTGTTAATTCTGAGATTCATTTTGGTGTTTTCACATGTTTATCATATTATTTTATAGGATTCAAACAATTTGATAAAAGAAATGTTGATTAATATGAAACTTTAGGAATATTTGGAGGCAAAAGAAGCAATTTGGAGCATTAGAGTAATGAATAAAGAATGTTGCAACAAGAAATGCTGTGAGGAGTGTCTCAATGCTTTTGAAGCATTTAAATGCTACAAAATAAGCAGCAAAGCCACAATACCCAAGGAGGTAGAGCGTCTCGACGTTGCTGAACACGATTTTGATGAAAAGGTGAACATCTATTTTCTGAAGGGAAATTCAATAAATTCACATCTCAACGCTGCGATAGGGTTTCCTGTATTCTTTTTTCAGCTGAATATTTATATGGCCAATTGGAGAGGAAAAAGTTCTAACTCCATTTCAATTCTGTTTTGGGGGTAGAGAGCATTAATTCTTGAGAATCAAGGAAGAGATTCAAAGCTCGAGTCAAGATCATAGTACAAGAACGAGCTAGTGTGGCACATGTTAGAGAGTTCTTTCTTTTCCTTCCTCTTTGTAATTTTTCTTGTTAGACTTTTTAGATGAGCTTTAGTTTGTATTATTCTGATATTAAGTGATTGAACTCATACCTTAGAGTTTTGATGTTGGATAATTAAAACTTTTAAAAGTATAAAAAAACAAAGTATTGTGATATTAAAGAGTGTGATGAGTATGCTAAATATGTGTCAACCTAGTTGAGATATTTCGGTATATCTATGGATCCCTCTTATCTTGTGAATATTTTTTTTAAAAAAATCATATAAGTAAAATAAGCGGGATGATTATAAATATTGTTGGACCTAATTAACAAACATTTTTCTCTTACTAATACATAAGTAGCCCACCCAAGCCAGATTTCATATCTACTTCTTTTAAGAGGTCATAGGAGGAAAAAAAAACTGATATATATCTCCGAACCAAACACTTTTACTAAAGACTTTAAGGGAAGGAAAAAGAGACAATTTTGAAAGGCTAATTTGGGTTTGAAGCATAAATGATCCCAAATGCATTCCATGTGCCATATGGTAATTAATGGGCAACCATCAAATCAATTATAAGGAACAAATTAAATATTTTAGAAGACAAGAAATTTGTGAGGCTTTTATTTCATATATATATGTGTGTGTGTGTGTGTGTGTGTGTAAGTGTGTCTAAATATTGTATAATGGTAAAATTGAGATACCATTAGCAAAGGCTCCTTTTGGGAAAAGCTGAACCGTCCAAATTGTTGAAAGAAAAGGTGGTGTGCGCATTTTGATCAAAGTTAATTGTCCCTGTGAGGCAGGAATTAACACTATACCCACAACCACTCAAAAGAAGAGAAGCTCAGTGTTTGCTTTATCCAAAAGGGGAATCCCACTTTCCGCTGTTAATTAGGTTTTCTTTCATTTCTCTCTTTATTAACTTCATTAGTTCTTTGTTAATAATTCATCTTTAATTGTTTTTTTTTTTTTTTCCTGCTTTTGAGGGAGGAACAATAAAAGTTAGATTCCATTTTTCTCTCAACAAATACCCATTAATTAACCACTCTTTCTCTGACAGCAAGTGTGTGTATATATACATCTCAGCCCACAATACTTCTTAAGCTAATTAATCATCTCATCAGCTTACACCCGTTGTCATGTCAACCTAATAACAGCTCAAGTAAAAACATAATTTTGAATACAGTTCAAGTAAAAATATAATTTATTCGATCAAGAGATCAAATATTCAAATTTTCGATCTATATATTGTTGAAATTTTCTTTTAGAAATATTCACAAGGCAAGAAGAATCAGGGGTGCACTAAGATATCTCAATTAAGTTGACACCTCTCTAGTACCTGCATCACACTCATATGTTGTTGAAGTTAAAAAAACATAGAAAATAAGATTAGCCAACTCCAAAGGTGAAATGTAATTGTTAATGTATATGGATATATTATGAAATCGAGAATTTAGGAAAACAAAAAATCCACACAGAAAAGTTACTTGGTTCACTAACAGTGTGTTAGTTACGTCCAGGGACAAAATGATCATAGAGCATATTATTTTTAGAAAGAAATATTAGATAATTATACAAATTGTAGGAACATCAATAAGGTTAAAGGGTAAATATATGACACCTCTCTAAACCCTAGACCCAAAATCGTAAATAACACATAAATGAAAAATAAATTAGGTTTAACATGGGTATCAAAACATGAGTCTATATGTTTGAACTCCTATAATGTCATTTTCTCTTTAAGTATTAATGTGTTGATGTAATTAAATTTACTTTAACCTAATTTAGATGTTCAGGATATGATGAAAGTTCTATGAATGTGTTAATCTAATTAAGATATTCGAGTGCACCTATTGATCCCTCTTTATCCTCTAGTATCTTGTTAAAAAAATATATATATTATTTTAACCTCGTTGAGATGTTTCTATGGTGCACCTCCTATCCCTCTCATCCAGTGTGTTGTTCAAAATATATATAATATATATTTCAACTCATTCACTATTTTTTAGTTGATTGATGATTCAATAATAAATGAATAAGCAGAATTCACAAAAGAAAGTCATCCCTTCCAACTCCTTAGTTGCTATCTATTGGGCTATTTGAAATGAGAGAAACAACTGCATGTTCAACGACGAAGAAGCAAATAACACTACTCTGTGGGAGAATGTCTGCTCTTTTGTTGGCAACTAGTGTCATAGATCAAAGCTCTTCTTGAGCTACAATCCAACCATGATATCGTTGAATTTGAGTGCTTTTATTTAACCTATCTCCCTTCTTCTAGGTGGCTTTTCTCAAGCCACCCGTAATTCTCTTTTCTTTTGTACTATTGGACATCTTTCTCCTTACTTATTTACAATATTTGAATATGAATTGAAGTTGGGTTATGACGAGGGTGCTACGAAGGTGCCAACTAGTTGGAATTCTCTAGTACACCTACTGACCCACGCATATCATATCTTTCTCTAAAAAACAGTAATGAATGACAAACACAAAAACAATAAAATTAAGATTAAAATATTATAAAAATAAATAAATGGAAAAAAAAAATTACCATGATTAGAGAGCAATGGGCATTATTAGAAGGCCATCAGTTCTTTAATTAAAAAGTTGCGCAACAAACTCTTCGAATAAGAGATCTAGATAAATTCTTATAAGTACATTTTCATTACATATAACTATTAAAATTCAAGTGGGACTACTTGGCATCTATTTAATGCAATCCAGCTTCTTACTTCTATATTTATGAAAACCACGTACGAGTTGAATGTTACGTTGTGTTTTATTCTAGTTTGGACTAACTACATTTCAAATCAAGCCATCAATGTGAGAAGTCTAATCCTAAAGCTTAGGGTTGGCTGAAATTTGTAGGAAACTCTATCTTAGTTGCCATTAGAGGTTTGGTATTTGCTTCTACAAAAAGTAGGTCAAAGACAAAAACTTCCCAAATTGCAAATGAGAGATGACTGGCAATATATTTTATATTCTCTTTCACTTAATTGGTTTATAAATTTGATGGCAATAAGAATCTTTAATCTTTTATTTGTAGATATGTTTGAGCATTTATCTTCTTATGGTTATGGTCTTGGTGAAGTCTAAGATGCATAGAGAGAGAGAGCCCCACCAATGAGTTCTACTTAGTGCATTTATTCGAGTAACCCTAATCTTTTTGAAAAGCCACAAACGACAAATTCTCTTCTTTAGGCTTTTTTTTTTTTTTGAAAAAAAAAAAGTTGTGAGAGATAATGATCTTTTTATGATTCTAAAGTAGAAACATCTTTAAGGTTTTAAAGAAGGAAGATGCTTATCTATGTGGGTTTTTATTATTATTATTATTATTATTATTAATATTTTGAAAAAAATAAACATTATTTGCATTTGAAGTTAATTAAATTTTATATATAACCCAACTTTCCAAAGATGAGAATGTTGGGTTTACAAAAATCAAAGAGAGAAAAAAGTTATTCTTTTTACAAAAACACCATGAAAAGTAGTGCTCTCTTTTGATATTTCTTAGGGAAGATTTTGCTTTTTTCTCTTCTAGAGTTGTAAAAGTTGTTTCCCCTTTGCACAACCCTTACGTTATGGATCATACCTTAATCTTCTTCACTTTGTGCATTCCCAACGTTCCCCCTTTCTTTTATTTATTTATTTATATTTATATTATTTCCAACTTTTCCATTATTCAAATCTTCTATTATTTTTCTAATTAAGCTTTCCATTCAAACCATTAACCCTAGTTAATCATCTTTTTAAGCAACTAGTTAACATATTCAAATATCCTATTACAAATCATATCTACATATATTTTATGTCCACTTACTCATTTCTTGATAACCTCTTCAATAGGATATTCATAATTATATTCCCTCTTTTTCTTCCTCTTTATTTCTAACCTCCATCTCTCTCGAAAATAATAATGACAATAAATTGAGATGTAAGTGTCCGAACTAAAAGAATAGATATATATATTTAAGTCATTGAATTATGCTCGTTTTGACTCATAATTAATTTCCTTTATCTATTTTGCAGATGTTGATATATTTTGAAATAATTTCAAATTATAAATTTTAATTTTATTAATATTTTCATTCAGAGTTGATATACATGATATATGTATAAAATAAGGTATATGGCCTAGATATTATATTGAAAACAAAGGTAAAATTTAACATATAGACTATATATAGTATAATATTTTGCTTTTCCATACCACAAGCACACTTAGAACAATTTTTATAACAATCTTTAAAAAGTTTTATCTTTTTCTTTAAGACCCACATGTGCTTTTTTTTTTTTTTTTCTGAATAAAATGCATTTAGAATCAATTAAGTTCCTTCAAGTACATATAATAGCTGTATTGATGCATCCATTACTCCACCTTTCCTTCTTGACTTTGCCTATAAGGAATAATTATAATTGGAAAGCCACCGGATTTCACGTTCATTATTCGATGAGAATTTTTTAGTCACTTTTTTTATTGTCTTGTCTTTCTTTTGCTATATTTGTTTAGAAAATTGTCATGGATGACATGACTACATTTGGAGCTTTATGCAAGTTTCAATCTACTGTTGATGATCGAAACCCTACTGGTACAACAATTATTTGAGTGATTGAATGTGTGGATTTCTTCCTAATATAAAGTTTTACTCTCGATCTAATTTTTATTTTTTTTATTTTTTATTTTTTATAATGAACTCTCGATCTAAATTTAGGTCATGTTTATTCCACGTAAGAAGTAATAAATTAATATAATCTAAAAAGTGGTTATTGTGTTCTGTAATTTAGGTTATCTTAAAACCCACGTTTGTTGTTGTTTACCTGTGATTGTATTTAAAAATTATGTAGGACCCACTATCTTTGAACGACTTTTCAGTTTTTGCCCTCAGATACCTTTATTGTTACCGGTACTGTTATCATTATAGATACTAGGTATTACTGTTACTATAGGAGAATTATGAATTAGCCACTATTATTGTTACAGTTACTTTTACCTTTACCGAATAACCCTAAACGGTAAAGGTAAAGGTAACGGTAAGAAGACAATACAAATTAAACAACCTCAATCATAATTAGATTACAATTGCAAACTATCTAAATATACGTGATTAAAAAATTTTTAATTACATTTGCGATTGAGACTCATTATGATTCATCTATTAATGGAATCCTATTGTAATTACACTAGATTACAAATTGATAAACATGACCTTAATAACATTTATCAATTTGTACTTTAAACTTTTAAGTTTATGGAGATTTGGGTAAAAATGTGCATCTAAACTTGAATAAGTGTTGGTCATTATTTTTGCACACTCTAATAGATTTTCATTTGAAAATTCGTTAATGAAAATAATCTCACGTATATTTAATGAATACAAAACATACGTTTAAGGAAAAAGAAAAAAAAAATAATAATTTTTATTTTAAATTAGTGGATCAAATCTATAAGAATTTTAACATATGATGAGAATGGCAACAAACTTTTAAATTCAGAGTTAATATGGTGAAATTTAAAGTGAAAATTATTACAACTTATCAAATTCTGGTTCAAAAATATATTTTTCTCATTTATTATTATTATTATTATTATTATTATTATTATTATGTGGATTGAATTAAGTAGTGTTAAAATGGAAGTGAGCTAGTATTGATGACCATTTGGAGTTTGAAATATTTTTTAATAACAAATTTTAAACAAGATCAACTTTTATAGGTACCTTTAAAAAAGATAATTTAAATTGTGTTGATATAATTTTAGATGATCAAAAGTATTTTTTTCAAAAACTTTTAATTAAAATTAATAGCAACTTACAAAATGAATTGATTTAAAAACATTTCTTAAGGAACACTTGAGAGCTAAACAAAAAAAAAATAATAAAATATATATATATATATATATATATATATATATATATATATATATATATATATATATATCAAAATATGTAGTGTATGAAAGAAAAATATATATATCAAAATATGTAGTGTATGAAAGAAAAACATAACTATAATTGATAAATCCACCTCTAAATATCTCGTAACTAGAAAATTTAATTGATTTAGTAATATAAGATATAAAAACATTTTTAGTTAGAATATATTTTTAAAAAGTGCTTAAACTTTGAGCTAGGGTATATTTTTGGTTGGATTGAAAAGACTTGTTTTTCTCAAAAGAAGAAAAAAGGAAAAGGAAAAAGTGGACTCCTTAGTATTTGAGGAAAAATGTGAAAGTATTCTATGAATATTGTAAATACGCCTTATATATATTTTTTTTCCATGAAGCAATCACATTACAATAATATTGTTGAATAATTTATGTTTTAGAGGGTTTAGAAATTATTACCCTTGTGAAGAAAGAAAAATTAAAAAAGAAAAAGAAAATACAAATGTACACAAAGGAATGTTTTACACTTAACTAGTTTAACTAATATTTAAAACAAGTGATCTGATTCCTTTTCTAAGTTGAATATGTTACTAATTGGCTTTA
Organism: Citrullus colocynthis; assembly: GCA_031780015.1. NCBI lineage: Eukaryota > Viridiplantae > Streptophyta > Magnoliopsida > Cucurbitales > Cucurbitaceae > Citrullus > Citrullus colocynthis. The sequence goes on along the minus strand of QLSR01000557.1, from coordinate 247,898 downwards.
ACAAATAACAACCCCCCCCAAAAAAAAAAAAAAAAAAAAGTGTCTGACAATCAAGCAATGTCCTTTATATGCAAAGAATGAAAGAAAATTGAATTTAGAAGAATGAACATATAATTAATTAAATTTGTATATATATTAAGAAAAAGAAAAGGCAGTTTAGATATAAACAATTATTGGTGCTTTTAAGACAAGAAAAAGAACTGAACACAACTGGCAAAAATTTAAGAATGAAACTAAGTTTTTAGTACAAAAAGGGGAGAAGAATAAAGGTGAAAGCCATATCAAACAGTTTGTGATGTTAACAAAAATTCAGACAAAGAGGGCTTTGGCAGATGCTTATAAAATGGTTTTGATTCTTTTGGAAGAAGTGCCATTGCCATTAATTATGCACATCAAAGCTGCTTTATTTATGTGGATATCCTCAATATAATTAGCTCATTCAAATTTTGGCACGTCAAGAAAAACAATTTCTTCCATACATATAATATGATCTTTAAAAACACGAATCATTTCGAAGCGACTCTTAGTTTTATGTATACTCTGAAAAAATGTCCAAACGTAACAAAAATACTCAAATTTGATGCTTTTAAAAGAAAGTAATACTTAGTCTAAAGTGGAGAATTTTTCAATCAACAATATACGTGGCTCAAGGTTTTATTTAATTAATTTATTTATTTCTTTCGTTCAATTGGGAGGATTATTCATAGTACAAACTTTTAAATGAGAAAATGAAAGTGAGTTTGTAGTGGTACTGAATGCTCTACCCCTCCTTTCTCAAATCATGGCACATACTCCATACTACAAAATTTCAAAGTTTAGAAACACCTGATAAGGCACTTTTTAAAGTTCATTAATTTACATGATACATCTAAAAAGTTAGTTAGAGACTAACTAACTCGTAACTTAATTTTTAAAATTTTTTAGTCCGAATTTTTAAGAAACCTGTGTTTATAGTGTTGGTTGAGAACACTTTTAATAAGATAGACGGATTACTCTTCTTATTGCCAATTGATTTTTAAACTTTATGCAATTTTTTCGTTTAGAGGTAGAATAGGTTAAATTATAAATTTTGGTCCTTAGAGTTTGGAAAAAATTATAATTTAGTAATTTTTTTTATTATTATACTCAAATTCTGTTTGATTCAAATTTAACCGAATTCGAAATTTATTTAACTTATTCTTTGAATTAAATTTGATCAATTTGTAGAATTATAACTTGAATCAAAATTCTTAATTTGATAAGATTCTAGAATGATAAGTATGATTTAAATAAATATTTTTTTTATTAATATTAATCTTCTTTTCTAGTGGAAAAGAGTGGAGAGAGGAAGAAAGAGGAAAATAAGTTTATAAACAAATGTGCAAGACTTCAATAATTAGCATTTTTTTTAAGTGGGTGAATTGAAGTTATTTAAGATTGTGTCGTAAAATATGTGGGGCAAACAGTTAATTAATTGGTAGGTTAAACACCCACTTAATTAAATTATATGATCTGAATAACTTTGAATGATCTTCCCCCTCACTTTGTTAAACTTTACATATATATAAAGTCAAAGTATTGTTAATTAAAATTGTAGTTAAATTATAAATTTAGCTTCAATTTTTTAATTTTTTATATACTTAGTTCTCAAGCTTTCAGTAGATTTGTAAATTAATATATACACACATATCAAATAGGTGAAGGAATGTATTAGACACATAATTGAAAATTTAAAGGTTTGTTAGACACATTTTAAAATTTAGATATCTATAACCAAAAGAAGCTGTAATTGATTATCACGTCAGTATAACACACAAAAGGTCTCCACTTTACGATGCCATTCCTATATATGTCTAATAAAAATAGTCCCAAAATTAAAGAAGTTTAAGGATTAAACTTTAATTTACTACTTCTTAAGTTTTAACACAATTGACAAATGACAAAGAACTAAATGAATTATTGCACAAATCAATGGTTATGCTGACGGCATCTTAGCTTTTTTTTTTTTTTTTTTTTTTTTTTTTT
>QLSR01000557.1:233470-245545 GCA_031780015.1 Citrullus colocynthis | reverse complement strand
TTTTTTTTTTTTTTTTTTTTTTTTTTTTTAGTCTTTTACTCATAAATGAAGTATCTTAAATAAATAAATAAATAAATAAAACCTAAGTGACGTACGGTCAAATGATACAAAAACAATTTATAATCAACACAACCTAATTATGTGGATCAACTGAAGATCTTGGTTGATGTCTTAACCCTACATAGAAGAAAAACATTGAAACAAAATTAAACTTTGGTTGCTAGTTTATAAGAGAACTTATTTAAAATGTCAATAAAATCATTGAAAAAGTAACACAGAAATTCTTTTCCTAAGATCATCGTAGAAAAATTAGTTAAAATAAAAAAAGAGAGGCATAGAATTGAATTTGTGATTTTCTTAAATCGCTGATTGATCAAAAAACTTAAACCGATGAGTAAAAACAAATTTAATATCATATCATCTAATCGTTTTTAAGAAAAGAATCAACATAATATCTTACTTTATGATAAAAACTATGTTTTTTTAGCAAATGATACTTTATTAAATTTTATGTGAGAAACATCGAAAAAAAAAGGACAATTACAAGAAAGCAGAAAAGTTAAGAGCAATGGTAGAGAAATAATTGGTAAAGAGATTTGATACTTTATTAAAATGCATGGTCCATTTGTTGTTTCTTTCAAGCCAAGGAGACAATAGAAAAGGTACTGAAATGAAGGATAATCCTTAGTAAGATTGATTGAGTAGAGAAAGTCACATACCATACCAATAGAAACTCACATAAAGAATCAATTTTATTGGATGTGATGTTGTTGTCCTTATGTAAAAAGTTTTAATACTATTGTAATATCTTCTACTCTTATTTAGACATATTCATTTATCTCGTAGGAACTACTTTGAATTAGATGAGATATGGGAGAGCGATTGGAGAGAATTTTCTCCCTGTTTGTTAAATCAAGATGAAAACGAAATAGTACCTGACCAACTTTGACGCATGTGTATACATATCACATTCATTCTATAAAGGTGACTTATGACATATGAGTTTATATAATAATAATAGTAATATATAATACTTTTTAAAGTTATAGCTTCACAGTTATCCCTTTTCCAATTCCCATCCGTAAAATTTTTCATATATATATATATATTGGACGAGGAAGTTTTTTTTTTTTTTTTTTTTTTCTTTTTTTCCCCCCTCCCTTTTTTTTTTTTTTTCTTCTTTTTTTTTTTTTTTTTCGCTTTTTTTATTTTTTTTTTTTTTTTTTTTATATTTAAAGGGGAAATTTTTTTTTTTTTTTTTTTTTTTCTTTTTTTCCCCCCTCCCTTTTTTTTTTTTTTTCTTCTTTTTTTTTTTTTTTTTCGCTTTTTTTATTTTTTTTTTTTTTTTTTTTATATTTAAAGGGGAAATTTTTTTTTTTTTTTTTTTTTTTCATATTATATATATATACATATGTATGTATATAATTCTCATCTGTAAAATTTTTCATATTTTAAATACCATGTATTTCTAAGATATAAATGTTTCTATATTTAAGCCTTCACTTTTAAGGTCATAAATCTTGTAATATTTAGCTTGAAGCTAGACTACTATGCAAATTTTAACTTTTAGAAACCAGGGATTAAATATTTTAATTATATATTTTTCCCATAAAATATTATTACTTTTATTTTAAAAAATTACATTGTTTTCTTTTTATAAAAAAAAATAATGTATTGAAAATGACTCCATTTAATAGAAAATTTTGAAAATTGTATTTGGTATAGAATAAAATATATATATTTTTTTAAAAATAATGAATAAATTAAAAAAAATCAAACATGAAAAAATTTCTCGCGGAAACCCGATCCCTGTGAATTCCATGCGGAGAATTTTTCCAACATGGAGAATGAAATGGGGAGTAGGTATGGGGACAAGGAAGCCATCCCCGACCTCACCTCGCCTCGTGGACATCTCTACTCTCATCCATTATTATACATGTCACTAAATGAATATTAATTTATTTTGCTAACTCCAAACTATTCTTGATATGCCATGACAAGCAATGAATGGAGGTAGTACTAGAATTTTTCCCTTCTCCCTATGATAGCTAGAGAGTTTTGACCATTGAAGGCTATTAATTTAACCCCACAGATAAGAATAGTGTATTTAATATAATATCATAGAGCAACACGTAGCATTATGGACATGTGTAAGCAACTTTTCTGACGATGATTGAAAAGGAAAGTATACTAAAAATGCAAATTGATACATTTATTTAAATTTGGGGTTTGAATGGATAAAATTGAAAAATTTAGAAACATATTGTTGCAAAAACTTGGTTATTAAAGATTTCTTCAAAAGCATGTGCTCAAGTTTGATATATCATTTTTGCGACTATTTGGACCATCTAGATAATAAAAGCAACAATATAATTTTTTTCTAACAATTAGGCTCATGGTATTTTCCAACAAGCGGACACCATTCTTACAGCCCCCTACTATTTAGAGTACAAAACTCAAGCTTTTTGTCAATTATGATGTTTCATCTATAACTCTAAATTGGAATGCTTTCATGTAACATTTGGTAATGTTTCTCATATAAGTGAAATTTAATTGATGAAACTAAAACTTCATAGAATTAAATTAAATTGATACAAACTTTAAAATCTAAGGCTAAAAGATGATTTGTTTTTCGCAGATTATTTGATAATAAAGGATCCATATATATTCCACCATTGGTATGTGTTTAAGCAAAGAAACCATATCATACCAATTGAAGTAAAAATTAAAAAAGAATCTTAAACCAATTGGGTTTCCAACAACCTTTATACATAAATGAAGATTTATAAAAGTTGAAAACATGGATATGGTTTATCAATTGAAAGCTAGGATTTGATTCCACTTAATTTTCGATCAATTACAGTTTGATGGCATAAGTTTTAGGGTAAGAGAAAATTATTCAATCAGGCCCCAACATTATGGCTAGCGATTTTGTCCTGCAGGCAAGAATTAAAATATTTGTGGATATGTTGATATATGCATCATAAATCATAAGAGTTGATATTAATTACTGAGATCAATAGATACCTTTTGATATCCTTCATAAATACTCATGAAAAAATATTAATTCAAATATATAATTAGGACTACTAATTACGAATCTATAATTAAATTTGAAAGTAAAATAATATAAATCACTAATTTAAATCATTTAAAGTAAAAACAATATAAATCATAAATTTTTTTAATAAATTTATTGATTTATAAAAAAAAATGTTGGTATTGATATTTTATTGATATATCCATCAATATATTCATAAAAATCAAATTTTTATAAAGATATCTATTAGATAATATGGTGGTCTCACAATGTTAAGAAGATAGAAGAATTATCCCTCTCATCGTCAATTGGTTCTGGGATGGACCCACACCCAATATTATCTAATAATATCGACAGCAATATTTTAATCCTAGGCCGTTAGGTATGGATTTTAAAAATCTAGTTGTCCCCTAATAATTACATATTTGAGGGTACATTTAGGATTTCTCTCTTATATATCCAACAGTGTACAAAATTGTCAGTTGCATTATAATGACCTTAATTAATAATTATATTTTTATGAGGCAAGGGATCAAATATACTATTTTTTTTCTAGTATCCAAATATGAAAACTAATACACATATATTTTATATAATGTATAAATATCTTAGAGGAATCTAAAGAAACGTTGTTAAGGAGATTATGAAAAACAAATATATATATATATATATATATATATATATATAGAAAAAAATTAACAAAAGCAAAACAATCTACTGAAACCTTTCTACTCTTGTTTTTGTTTGTCTTTTATACATATTTCTACTCTCTCATAGTTCTTGAATTTGGAAAATAATTCGTCTATCAACTGAATCAAGAAGACCAACATCATCAATTGACTGATCATTTGCAGCTCTATCATCATCATCATCATCATCAATGGAAATATTCAAATCCAAAGCCAAACAAGGGGCAGTTTCTTTTTCTTCATGTTCTTGTTCCTGTTCTTGTTCTTGTTTTTGATCTTGTTGAATGTCTTTGTGTTGATCACTTTCTTTTTGTTTTTTGTTGGGAGGAGAGCAAGCTCTAGATCTAGCACTGAAGCTCTCACAGCTGAGAATAACAATGGCATCAGCTAAAGGAACTTGTTGGCCATTGGAGCTGGTAATTCTTCCTCCTTCAATGGCTCTTTTAAAACCCATTTGGGACCGATAATCTGCTTGCTCAACATCTTCAACCAAAAATACTCTATGAGGGTTTATGGACACTGCCTCTGCAAATCGCTCTATGTAGCTGCAACTTTGTTCATCTCTTGATCTTTTGTTTCTACAATCTTCTGTTGAATCTGCTGATCTTGTTGAGGAGAAGCTGCTCAATGTTATGGATACAAAATTTGATGTTGCTGACCCAAATATTACTCTAGCTAGCTCTTCTGCCACCTTCTCTTTCCCTCCTAGATCATTACCTGCTCAATTTAAATCTTCAATCCATTAATCTCGTGATCAATTTTAACCTCTACATCATAGTTCCCAAAAAAAAAAATTCAATTTGATACGTCTATTTAAATTTTATGTCTAATAAATCTTGACTAGTGATAAGTTTAAGACTCACATATCATCTAATCACTTGATTTCATGTATAATCCTTAAACAAAATATAGATTCAATTTGTCGTGTACTATCAATCTTAAAATTATAATAAAACGTTTTGACTATACAAGATGGTGTTTTTAGTTTTCATTTACGATTGAAATTTTTTTTGGTGAAGTTTGGATTGCACATTGTATACCAATATTATTTTTATTTTTATTACTAGGTAAGAAAATTAAGCTAATTCATCAATAACTACATGTAAAAGTGAGCATAATTCAATTGACATAAAATATGTTTTATCAATCTCAAAGTTAAAAAGTTCAATGTTTCCTTTTCCCATGTAGTAAAAAAAAATAACTACATCAAAAATTTCAAAACAAATTAAACTCCATGTTAAAACACTTAGATGCAAGCACTAATCAAATTAAGCACACACAAAAACAAAACAATAATACAACTTCTTCACAAGACAAAAACATTAAAAATAGACAACAAAATCTAGATGATGATTGAAGTTAATAATTTAAAGTGTTAACATTACCTTGAAAGAGCAACCAAGTTTCTTCCTTCAAATCTCCATGACCCATCTTTCCTTTTCTCCTCCCCATCCCAGACCTACATTGAAGAACTGCACTAGCAACATCAGCAACCACATTCTTCTGCCATGGCACCTTCTTCTCCAAAGCATTACAAAGGCTTTTAAAATTCTCAGAGTTCAACTCCTTGAACCTACTCACATATTCACCCTCCAAAACGACGTCGCTTCCCGACGAGGCTGAAGATGGTGTCGAACCATGATTATTATTACTACTCAATATCATTAGTTGCTTTGGCTCCACATTTCCCTCATAGAATTGATCTTGAAGCTTCTCTTTGTGGGTATATCGTAAGAAATTGTAGTGATTATTATTATTATGATGATGATGATCGTACGAAAACCCTGATGCTGAAGAAGATGAATTTGGAAGAATACAAGAGAATGATAAACTTTTCTCAGAACAAGAAATAATATTGTTGTTTTTATTTGAATTCTTGTGGATTGAATTGCAAATGGAGTTCCACTTTTTGTAAAGCTCTCTGACTGTGACACACTTCTGTTACAAAATAAGAAACAACAAAGAGATAATGTCAAATAATAATAAAAATATATATATAAACAAATAATTGAGTTGTGGTATTATTTACATTTTGTAAAGATACAAATCCCTCTTGGCTTTCTTTTTTGATTGGGAAATTTATCTCATATACTTTTTGGGAGGATGAAATATTCCAAACTACTTTTTAATTCAATTGCAAAAAGGAAAAATCTTTTTCCACGTCCGATTTCCATTTATTATATGGGAAAAAAATGAGTTCATATTAAACGATAGTGGAGGGTTAATAATGGAATAATTCCCTATCTATAAAAAAGAATATATATGTAAAAATTTCCTAGTTACAAACAAGAGGATTATTTTGTTTGTGTTTCTCTATTCATTGGAAATTGAATTTTTGTGGGTTTAAAAGTATTGTTTCTTTTAAAAATAAAACTATACAAAGAGACAAAGTGGAATTCCACAAATTTCCCCTTTTTTCTTTTTGGAAAAAAAAAAATAAGAAGAAATCCTACCATTACTATTATTCCACTGACATAAACAAATTATGAGAAAGAATATATTATTTTAGCCAGTTATAATGAGTTCCCATATTATTGAATAGATGCCAAGTTTTGATTTTTAATGAGAGGAAGAGGGAGAAAGAGGATATATTTTTTTTTTTTTTTTTTTTTTTTTTGGCATTTATGTGGGCCTCATTTTTAAATAGTGGAGTTATATATGATTTGAAGTTTTTATAAAGAGATATAATGAAAGAAGAGACCTGGTCATTTTCTCCCATTGCTTTCTGCTCATTTTTGTATTGTTGAAGCCATGCAGGTAGAGGACTTGAAGAGTTTGTTGACTCACTGTTATTATTTGAATAATTTTGTAAGCTTCTTGCTTCTATCTCAAACTTTGCTGAACATTCACCACAACAACTCAGCTGTTTTTCCCCATCTAATTCAATTTCTTTCTTATTCTCATCCAAGGACTGACTTTGAATGTCACTGCAAAAAAAAAAGAAGAAAAAAAAATTCATATCAATGTAATAATGGAATTTGGGGTTTGGGGTTTGGCCCATATCCAAAGATGACTTTTGTTTATGTGGGAATTCAGAATAAGTGCCTAAAATAAAACAAATATAAAATTCCCAAAAGGAAAATCAAAATAAAACAACCTTTATTGTTTTTCCACCTTTCTTTTTATTCTAATATTCCTTTTTTTTTATTTTTCCTCCCTTGAATTCAAAGTAAAGGGGCTATGAATATGAAAGCTTTGGAAGAAGAAGAAAAAAAAAAAACAGTAATAACCACACACACACACATACACACACAAAAAAAAAAAAAAAAAACTCAATAATTGATTTATTATTTCTAACCTGGGATCAGTTGTGATGAGACTCAACCTCAAGCTGCCTGTTGGAATTGTAAGAGGATGAATAGCCAATAGAGTTTCAAGAGATGGATTTCCAGTTTTGCATCTCGTGTAAGTTTGGAAAGTTGCAATTCCCATTATCCAAACAATTCCTTTCTGATGATCTCCCACATAATTTCCATATGCCAATTTCCCCAATTCCATAATCATATGCTCCACTGGACAATAATACCCTCTTGAAATTTGATTTTCTCTATAATCTATAGTCCATTTAATATCCCCTACATACAAAATTACTCCTTTCCCCATACAACCACTACTCCTTATCAAACTCTTAAGCTCCATAACTTTCTCATCCACCTCCACTCTTGTCCTATCCCTAAATGATGATATTGAAAGATTAATGAACTTCACTTCCTTCAAACTCTCTTGCACTTCCTTTTTCTCTATTCTCCCAATGGCTTCCTCCACCACCCCTTCAACACTTCCCACACTCTCCCCTACTACCACCACACTCCTCCTCTTCCTCTCCGCCAACTCGTTAATAACTGCTACAACATCCTCCTCCCTTGCTCTACCAGACACCAAGGACGATGGTTGCTTCTCAACCGTCGCCCCCAGAACAGTATCATTGTTGTTGTTATTGTTGGATTTGGAGTTGGTTGCACAAGATTGAGAAGACAACTCAATAGAGATAGCTTGTTCTACTTTAGTTTTGACTTGAGTACTTGAGAAACGAGCTTCTCTCATAACACGGCTAACACTAGGGTCATCTAAAATGGAAATAATGAGTTGTTCCAACTCAATTTTAACAGCTAAAAGTGGTTGTTGTTGGTTTTCAATAGAACCACGACGTTGATGAGCTTGAGCTCGTTTAAAAGCAGCAACAAGAGCGTTAGAAATTGAAGGGTGTTGTTGTTGTTGGGACTGATGATGAGGGGATAAGATGGGAGTGGAATTTGAAGCTGGAAGACGATTTAAAGCAACATTAAAACAAAGTTCTAAAGCTTTACATTGAAGTGGATGAGAGTGAGATTGGAGACAAGCAGTGCGAAGAAGGCCAGTTGGAGGTGAAAGCATAGTGGTAGCAACATGAAGAGGAGTGACTTGAGCATGGCCACGACGTTTGGCTAAATTCACAGCTTGTTTAACAACGCTTAAAGCTTCACAAGTAAGAGCTTGTTGAACTGTACAACCGCCTGTTCTCATACTTAACCTTCAAAACAAAAATCAAAAGGATTGAGAAGAAGAAGAAGAAGAAGAAGAAGAAGAAGAAGAAGAAGGGGGATGGCTTTGAGAGAAAGAAGGGAGAAATATAATAAGATTGATAATTGGTATGCTTTTCTTGTAGGTGAGGTAAAATTTTCGGGATGAAAGGGGATTTTGTAGTGGAAAGTGGAATGCATGTGCTGACAATTAACAGGGGAAGGGAATGGCAGCAGTATCAAAGGCAATTCAGCTTTGCCCTTTGCCTTTCTCTCTCTCTCTCTCTCTACTTGTATACACAAAAAGGATAAATGGGGTTTTTTTTTTTCTTTTTTTTTTTCTTTTTATGCAATTTTTGTTAAGGTATTGTATATTCATAGTAAGAGGCACTAACATCAAAATCAATATACTCTCTTCTCCATTCTCCAAGTGGACAACAAATCTTTCTAACAATCTTATATTTTATAGTTATATATATCACTCTCTCTTCCCACACCATTATAAGACTAGCGCTACCATTGGGATATACTCTTTTTTTGGTTTTTTTTTTTTTTTTTTTTTTTTTTTTTTTTGTTTGATTAGTATATATTCTTTCTTTTATATGGGTAAGTATGGATTCATCCAATGAATTACTAACTCCAAAAGAAACTATGACAATTTTGGGATAGACAGCATATAATCTTAATCAACTTTACCTTTAATTGTTTTTTCATCTTCTTTACTATAGAGAAATGATACTTTATTAAGGCGTATGTGAGAAACACATACATCAAAGAACGATTACCAAAAAAAAAAAAAACAGAAAATTACTCGCAACTTCACATTGTGTTCCGTAACACAAAAGTTTGGTGCATAATTGCATAGTGGATAATAGAATAAATCATATGCATCGATTTTGTTAAATATAGTCAAAACAATACTTCTAGTGTTGAAACCCTTAAGAGTGTTATTAAAATGTATCCTGATGTTTAAAATCCTCAATTTTTACTGATATTATTTTTCATTGCTCTAAATTAACCGTCTTTTGTAACTCACAGACGCATACGCATAAGCAACATATTTTATTTTTCCTAGTTTTGTTTTTTTAAAAAAAAAAAAAAAATCCAAATATCAAATTTCTGTTTAGGGAGAGAGAAAAAGAGGGTTTGGTTTTAAAGAGTATCCACAAACACTGATGTCCTGAAAAGAGAGAATGGGGAAGTGTGTCCAATATTCATGTGGGAATCAAAGACATGTTGGAGTGAGGGCTTTGAATTGAACCCATTGATGCATGGCAATCCAATCCCCTCATTTTTCCTCCTTTTTTTTCTTTTTTCTTTTTTATTTTTCTTCTTCTTTTTGTTTTTTATTCAACGCACCCCCAAAATTCCCTTCCTTCATTCTCTATTCTTTCTTAAAAGCTGCTTACTTTACTTCCTTCTCCTCCCCCCCCCCCCCCCCCCCCCTCTCTCTCCTACTATTAAATTATGCAAATATAATCCTACATCATTGAAAAAGGAATGAAATTTATATATACACACATACATATTATTATATTAAGTTAACAAAGAAGATAATTTTTATGAACTTGCCTACCTTTATTGTTGATTTGTAATTAGGGTTGTTTTTCTAAATAGCAAAATGCGTCAATTTATTTATAAATATAGCAAAATGACAAAATTTACTCTATTAGTGTCTATCATTGATAACCACTAATAGATGAATAGATAGACACTAATAAAAGTTTATTACGGTCTATCTCTAATAGACAGTGATAAATGATAGTAACTTATCTTTGTCTATCAATTTGAATTTTTTTGTTTTTATATTTTTTGTTGCTATATTTAAAAATATTTCTAGCAATTTTGACTGTGATAAAGAAAATTACTCACATACAGTCACGAAATTGATTATGTTATATGGCAAAAAAACAAAATTAGATTTTTAAAACTTAGTAGGAACTGTTTGAAGCAGAGAGATCAATAAGACAAAGTTTCGCAAGTTTAGAATTTATTAGATATTTTTAAGTATAAAAACTAGAAGATAAAATGCAACTCTTATCTCTACAAAGGAAAAAGAACAAACAGACTTAACTAAATAGTAGAGATTGAAAATCTCTTCTTCTGTCTTGTTGTTGTGTATATCTGAATATATGATTTCACACATTTGTTTCCTTTTTTTCTTATCCTCTGGTCTTCCAAGTGGGAAGAAAAAAAAATACTACTATTTATATTTCAATATAAAAGTACACAAATATACATATCCAAACAATTAATATTTATTGTTGCACTCCCAAAAATAACTCAACTACTTTCTTTTAAGAAGATATTAAAAGTTAAAGAGAGACCTAAAGTTTCATCGTTCAAACTCAATAGCAGATTCATTATAAAAGAAAAAAAAAAAAAAAAAAAAAAAAAAAAAACCAACTAAACTGATGATCAATACATAACTCAACCAGTTAAGTTAATATATGTGTGTGTGTGTGTATAATCAAAAGTTAGAAATTGATATCTTCCGCTCATTGTTGCACTCAAGTATTAACTTACTCATCAAATGATCAATACAATATTTCATCAGTATATTGATGAATAAGTGAATAAAGTTGAGTAATAAGGATTCTGACGGCATGGATCATCACATTTGAAACTAGGTGAAGACTTTTGAATTTCATCACTGGTTTTGTTTTCTGTTTTTTAGTTTAGAAACTAAGCTTAATTCACTTTTAAAAGTTAAAATATTTCCAAAAGAATCTTTCACTATTACATGCAAAATTATTATAAATAGAAAACATATCAAACTATTTACAAATATAATAAAATTTCTTTTTATCCGCGATAGACCTAGTTTTTCTATCCGTGTCTATCTAGTTAAGTGATAGACGTCTATCTGAGTCTATCATAGATAAAAAGTAAAATTTTGCTATATCTGTAATTACTTTTAACCTTTTTCTATTTTGAAAACATACCGTGTATATTTTTTTGTTGCTATTCTATTACATTTTTTAAATAAAAAACATAGATATTAATAAACCATAAATTACTTGGATTTCTTTATTATTATTATTATTAGCTGAGCCTTGTATAAGATAAATGGCTAATATATTGCACCATAATATCATTCTGAATTTAAGCAAAACTTCTTAACAGACATATCACAATATTTCAAAATTGAAATTATTGCTTCTTTCATTATACATGAAGCCATTGAAAAAGGATAAAGTTTTCAATGCCTATCAACATGGATCCATTAAAACACACAAACCTCGAAATTCTTTAGATGGTATTAATATTTTTCTTTTTGAATTACCAGCGCCATCTAGATCAAGAGAAGGAAAAAGGGGGAAAAAAAAAAGAAAAGGAAAAAAAAAAAAAAAAAAAAAAAGAAAAAAAAAAAAAAAAAAAAAAAAAAGAAAAAAAAAAAAAAAAAAAAAAAAAAGAAAAAAAAAAAAAAAAAAAGAGAGGAAAAGAAAAGAAGTTTTCTCTAACACAACAAACGAGAGAGATCTGTTTTTTCATTCCTCAATCATCTTCAACTTTAATCTTTTTCTTTTTTCTTTTTTTCTCTTTTATTTTTCCTCATAGTTTTTACACAAATAATTATATGACAGAGAATTAAGGGGGAAAAAGTAGTTTTCATATAAATGAAAAAAAAAAAAAAAAAAGAAAAAAAAAAAAAAAAAAAGAGAGGAAAAGAAAAGAAGTTTTCTCTAACACAACAAACGAGAGAGATCTGTTTTTTCATTCCTCAATCATCTTCAACTTTAATCTTTTTCTTTTTTCTTTTTTTCTCTTTTATTTTTCCTCATAGTTTTTACACAAATAATTATATGACAGAGAATTAAGGGGGAAAAAGTAGTTTTCATATAAA
>QLSR01000557.1:202039-230725 GCA_031780015.1 Citrullus colocynthis | reverse complement strand
CCCCCCCCCCCCCCCCCCCCCCAAAAAAAAAAAAAAAAGTTCTCTTCCCTTTCCAACTAAATTATATTCAATAATCGCACTTAAGTAACTCGCTCTAACATTATTATTATCATCATCAACTTTAATCATTCATATCCTTATCAATCTCTCGACCGCTCCCAGGCCCTCACTACTTAATTAATCGCTTCACCAATGATATAGTAATTAATTTACTTTTTTTCTTTTTACCAATTTGATTCACCATTTTTTTTCCCTCTTTTTTCTGAGTATTTGGTGTTGAATAGTTTGGGCCACAATATAGTGCCTAAAAGCCTTGTGATGGTACAGCCATGAAGGACTTGACAAGAGGCCGACTTCAATAGTTTCTTCATCTTGTCTTGTCGAGGGCATATATGATGTGTATATATTCTGTGTTCAAGCTTCTTACCTGTCGTTCTCATCCTTTTCAAATTATTTGGTCTAGTTTCCACTAAAATTTAAATGAGAAAATGAAGTCTTTAAACCTTCAATTTTATCCCCTAATAGATCATAGATGTAAATAAGTTCATGAACCAAATTTGTAATTAAACCAATTATTTATGAATAGTGAGTTGTCAATATCACTGACTATGTATGTATTATCTCATCTTGTATAAGCCAATGATCATCCAAATTACTTAAAGAAAATGGATGCATGGAATTAGCTACAATTTGTGCTGACACCTAATCATTGTCCCAAAGAAAACCTATGAATATCACTTTCCAAATATATATCTTCGGTTAATAAATTATTACGCATCTCCTTTGGATTGAAGTGCCGTTCTAAAACACTTCTGTTATGTTATTTCACATGATGAATGAAATGTTTCTGATGCCCCAAAATTTCATGTTTAAAGTTGCCACCCAACAGAAATGGATTTTGAATCCAAAGAAGCATATGATCAAGTTCTTGAAATCTAACAGGTGCATTTTCCTTGACTATTCTATCACCATACCTTCATATTTTGAGTACAGTAACAAAGATTTCAAGTTCAAAAAGAACAGTCAACCTCAAGATCTCTTGAAAGAACCTCACTCAAACATTCACCTTTTCCAAAAGAACAATAGCAGTTAAAAAGGAACCTGCCTAACTCATTTCGAACAAACTCTTTAATCCCAAGAGAAAGAAGATAGTTCAAAATTAAAATCATTTCTATCTATCTGCTTGAAGATTCAAAGTTCAACAAGAATAATGTTTGGACACATATTGATCTCTAGGTTCAAGCTCAACCTGCATCCAACTACAACCAAGCCTAAACAAAGATCAAATTCATCAAGCAATGAAGTGAAACCTTAATAATTAATTGAATCTAAAAAGAATTAAACAAATGTAATAATAAAAACTATTTTTCATGGGTTTAGAATGCAAATACCCAATAGTACAATGAGTTTATGGTGCTCATTCCCCTTCTATTCATTACCGCATACCACACATGCTTTCTTAATTCTAAAGTGAAAGCTATTCTATAACAATGGTCCTCCTACATTAAAATGACCCTTAACTTTATTTTACCTTCCATCTCTCAGTCCCCTTAACATTCCTAAAGAATCAAATTCACGAGTAATGTATCAAAATCAAAAACTTCTAAGTGTGTCAGCAATGCAGTTCTGAAATGATTAGCAACCATTGAATAATATGCATCCCGCTTGGCCATTTCAAGCCCTATACCCTTCTAAACTGAGCAACAAAAGCAAAGTTGATTAAAATCCAGAATCTTTTATGAAGAAAGCCGTACCCTGTACCCGTCGGTCAGAAAAAAATATTAAGGGCACATCTTATTTCCACCGGTAATCCTAGCAAAAAAAGTTGAGTAATGAAACTTGAATCAGAGCCTCCAATGGAGCACTATGTACATTGAATCAGAGGCAGGGATAGTTTCAGTATTACGTACATTGAAGTCCTTGGCGCTATGAAATCATAAAGATGTCCTAAATTCCTGCAGCAGAATAGAAAATCACATTTACAGAGGAAGAAAGCTCAACCTAAAGAAATAAATCTCGACATTGTTAGTTCCTAGAAATTTCTGGATAAATAGTTCAACAATCGCCTAATCATTAACGGAAAATTTCCTTCTAAACATTTTACGGGAAAATGATCATAATAATAGGAAAGAAAACTCAAAAAATGTTTTAATATCGAACTCAATTTCGATTATGAACAAATACTATCAGATCAATGAACAGGAAATTTCTCTCTGGAGGTCTAGATTACGGCAGATCCATGAAAAACCTAGAGAAAGAAGAAGAAAAAAAAAATTGCTATATTATCGATACAAGAAATTCAGGTAATAGAATCACCTCAGCGAAGAAACAAAATCCGGTTACAGAAGTATCGACTATGAACTATGAGAGTCGACTAAAAATCAAAATCAAGCGAGTTCGATGATCTGAGGAAATGAAGAACACGAAAACTAGAAGATAGAACTTACTGGCGTTTCTGGAAAGAGAAGAGATTGAGCGGATTGAAGTGCAAGAAAGAGTGAGGCAAAAGGAATAGAGATCAAGATCTGGATACCAGAATTAACCTTGGGCCCAATAGAAGCCCATGAGGCCCAATGAAGACAATTGGACTGGACCAAGCAAGATAATTGGCACAACACGCTGGTGTCCAACTCATAGATTCAAGCCCATCCAGCCCGATGCAGACAATTGAACCAAGCAAGAATAAGCCCATTTAAGCCCAAAATAAGCAACAACTCATGCTTGACTGATTTATGCAGTTCTTTCGTTTGTAACATTAATAACATGATTATAATAATTATTAAATACAGATTATTATCTATGTAAATAAAACTATTAATGAGCTATTTGTATACATCATCCATAAAACTAATTAAAATCTATAGTGATAATTATATGTGACCACTTCTATCACAAATTTATAAAGTCAATTGAATCTTACTACAAATAAGTATAGTTCAAAACCCTATTATTCTCAACTAAATGAAAACTAACCTAGGGATTAGTTTGAACCATTTTAAAATTGTAAGATTTCTAAATTTGAGATAAAAGGGAAATTTTAAGGGAATCTCGTCGCAATAATGAAAATTTTTAAATTCTTATTAATATTTTAGCATAACTATACGTCCAAATATATATATATTTTTTAATACAACAATGGCAAAGGTCGGGATTGAACCTCCAATCTTCAGGGATGGAGTACATGTCAATACCGTTGAGTCAAGTCATTTTCCTTATTTTCCTTATCAAACCTTTTAATACATGTTTGGGAGTGATTTTGAAAATAGTTAAAATCACATTTGTCATATTCAACATTACTTTGAATCATGACTTTAATCTCTCCAAATTATTTTAACTTATTACATTTTAGATCCAATTTTCATATTATCATAATTGGTTTTGAAGGACTAAAGGCATGTTTAAGATTGATTTTGAAAATAAAAAAAAAAAAAAAAAAAAAAAGTGATTTTAACTATTTAAGAATTATTGCCAAACACGACTTTAATTTTAGTTTATTTTAAAATCATTTTATATTTAAAATATTTAATTTAGTCATTATATTCTCAAATTTTATTCATTATTTTTAATATTGACTATTTTAACCCTTGTTTGCATAAAGCAAATACATACTCTATAAATATAACAAAAACTATAATACAAAGTTATGGTCAAATTTCAAAAAATACATTTGAGTGTAGACTAAAGAAAAATTAATGGACAAAAACTATCACCTTTTCACAAATCAAGGATGAAATGAAAGTACTTTAAGAGTACATTCTAAAATAGAATAAAGTAAAAAGAATGCGTAGGGATCAAAATCAACTAAATTTAAGACCAATATAGTATCTAAACAAAATATATATATATATATATACACACACACCATTTAAAAGAAGAATAAATTACTTGAATTTTTCTAAAGCAAATTTACGGTTATAAAAGAAAAACATTAAAAATTGTTAAAGTAAATTAAATGTGTTTTAAAAAAAAAAAAAAAAAAATTGGCATTCTACTAATGAACAATTTTTTAAAGATGTTATTAATGAGCATTAGATTTGCACTAGTACTCATTTTTTTTCCTAATACTTTATTCATAACAAAATTATAACATTTAAAATGAGATTTATTTTATTTTTATTATTTAAATTCTTCAATTTCCAATTACAAAGTTAGGGTTTGTAGCAAAAAGACCTTTACAAAGAGTCAGTCTTTAATGAGTTCTTGATGGTTCCCTTTTGCATCCTTCTTTTTACTTACCGTGATAAAAGTTTACCTTTTTAAGACCATATGGGTGGTCCAGCATTTTATGAAATTTTTTGTTTTCTTAATAAATAAGTATCATTATTAATAACAGATGATCAATCCATTACGCATCATATATTAAATCATTATTAATTGAAGAAAAATAATATTATTTTAAAGAGAAAAGGATATTCAAGTCAATTACTTATCTTGTTGTTCAACCAAATTAAGATTATGTCTTGCTAAATAAAGATTGGGTTTTGCAACCTCTCTTAAATCATGTCTTGCTAAATAAATTCAATAAATTCATAAAGGGCTTTTGTGAAGTATCATTCTTTATAATCTTTTTAGAAGTCGGTGCAGAACACATTTATTTCAAATTCATTTTACTTCCATAAGTATCTTTTTTATTGCTAGCATAATTTCATACAATATAAAAATTTGTTAATAAAAAGTTTATTGGCTATTACTTTACCTTTTATATTAGCATATTTCAACATGGCATAATGTTATTTGACTGGTCTAAGTAGCAGGCCAATGTTAATAAAATAATTCCTATATTAACCATTTTAAACAAATAAGAATAATAATAATAATAATAATAAACAATAATGAACTAAAAATTATTATAAATAGTTTGACTCATTTGGCTATATTTAAAAACAACCAATTTGTATCATAATTCATATATTAACCGTTTTAAACAAAATAACAGTACTGAATTGCAACGAAAGATAGGGGATCTCATAATATGAGGTCACGGCACAATCAAACAAGAAGAAAAATAAGAGCAATGAAAATAACCCTCACACAGTAAATATGACCTAACTCAAGGACAAAGATTCCAAGGAAGAGAGTCAATATAAATCTCTTTAAGACCTCAAAAAAAAAAAAAAAAAAAAGAAAGAAAGAAAGAAAGAAAAAGAAGAAGAAGAAAGATAGAATTCTAAACATTGTGTCACATTAATTATATTAGTTATGTTTTGTTTGCTACTTGGCTTGTGAAAAGAAGAAATTGAGACACAACACCTACTATACTTTTGTGATTTTGTCCATAGTTTAGTTGATACGTGACATGAAAGCCACTTAAGGTCTCTTTATAGCTTAATTGAAAAGAGGAGAGCCATAAAATTTATGAAGGTGGATAAAAGATTTAAGCTTTATAGCAAAGAACGAAATTCCTTGTGGTTAACCCAAAGAATCCAATTCCTAAAATAAAGAAAAAGAGAAAGAATCCACTACTTTTGTTGGAGCAAATAGTAATGGATCCTAGTGCAATCCATAGGAAGGGCACAAATATGTGTTTCCACTATAACACTTTATACAAAATCCTCAAAACCCTACTTTTCATTACATTATTGATCTTGAGAACTAAAAAGAAATTCTTCTTTTTCCCTGCTTTAGTGTTATTAAAGTTGCACTCTTTTAGAAGTTAGGGTCCACTCTTTTAGAAGTTAGGTTCATGGAAGTCCCTTCAAAACTCTTTAAAATTGTCAAAACAATTCCACATTGATAGATATTGAAAAGTTGTTAGTGTGGAAAATTTGAACTTTGCATTATTTTTATTTAAATTGTTTTAGGGTAAATAATTAATTAGTTTGAATTTACAAAATTTGGCTCTTAAAATTCTTTATGAATCTTGGACTAGACTTCAGTGGCTATCAAAATGGTCGTTGTCACTTGTTAAGAATTTGACATTCGACAAATCGAGAGCTAAGAAAACTCATTTCCACCTGAAGCTCTTTGCATTCTCTCGATAAGATAAGGCTTCTTTGTTTGGTGATGATGGTAATAGCCTAAGTTGGAGTAAGAACTCTAGACTATGACTATTTTTAGCTGAATGTAGAAAGTGGATTTCTCGATACATTCTGCCTTTGTTATGTTATTTATTAAAAATATATATATATATGATACACTTGTTAGACTCAAAACACATGAACTTCCTATTGTTATTTGTCTTAAAACAATATAAAATAATAGTAACGATAATGATAAGGGAAAAAGAAAATTGCGGACTCTTCTCTTAAATAGACAAGTTCACATGCTAAGCTAAATTATCTTTTCAAAATAGTTTTTTTTTTTCCCCTGTTTTTTCCTTTGCAAAAAATTGGAGGAAAAAAAAGGCTTTTTCATTTATTAGATAAAATTAGAGTTATTTTTAGATATAACAAAATAAGCTCAATTATTTATCCATTTAAAAAAATTTTATTGTCAAGCATGAAATTTTTTTATATTTATAAATAATTAATTTTTTTATTTATAATAATTCCTCTTTTTTCTTTTATAAATAATTTCCCATATAATTACTTAGAGCCATTTACGTAAACAATGTTTGTGAAAAGTAAAATATTTCTATATAAAAAATATAACCTCATAATTTATTCTGAACAATTGCAACTTATCAATAATTCCATTCGATAGAGTATCTATCTTTGTGCATCCTACCCAATTATCTTATCACAATGTGACATATGACAAATTATTTTTATTTATTTTTTGAATTATTTTTTATGTGGGTAATGAAAAGGAGAAGCATAGAGATGGGTGCATCTCCATATTACTATTAGTGAAAAAAGAGAACTAAAACCCCAAAAAAATCTCCAATTGTTTTTTAATGAAAATTTTAAGTTTTAGTTATACAAAATTTACCTTTCATTTATGCTAACTTTGAACATTTTTCATTTTTTAACTCGTTAGTTCAGTCTAAAAAAAAAAAAAAAAAAAAAAAAAAAAATTGATGTGTAAAGTAACATCCCAATTGGACCGTAAAGATGGAAAAGAATATATGATATTATTTAAAATATTGTTCAGGTAAAATTGTTGTAAGTTTGTAACATCACATCTAATATATTTTCTTTTTTTTTTTTTCTTTGACAATAACAGCTAATACATACAAATGGGATTTGGAATAATAATGTTGTAAATGAACAGTAACAACGATTCTAATCTTCTACAAAATAAAATTGAGTTATAATTATAAATGTTATCACATATATGCCTTTTAATTTTTGTCTATCACTGTCACGTAGTTTTGTTGATGCTGAAATTTGGAATAGATAACATTGGTAAATTTTTTTGTAAGAATAGAACAAAAATCTTGTAAAAGGAAGAGTGAGATTACATATTAGTGTGGCAAACGTCACGTCCACTCTGATGTGCTTAAATCAGTAGCAAATCAAAGGAATAAAAATTATTAAGCTAAAAGTCACCAAGATTTCACTTATTTCTCAAGGAGCCTATGGTCTATTTATAAGTTTCCATGTCCTATTCCTCTTAGAATTTAGGTTCTGAAATCTATCTAGAGTTTATTAGGATGTTTGGACTATGTATTTTTAGCTAATTTGTCAAGCTCGACTTCAGGAGCTTGAAATGGGCTCTGACCTATCCCTTTTTTTTTTTCCCTAGACCTCCTTTTGGAGCCTATGTGTTGTTTTAGGCTCTAGTTATCCTTCTAGGACTTTGTTAGGACAATTTTGCCACTCGATTCAAAATTACACTTAAGTTTTATCGATCACTATTATCAAAAATATTTTTGAAATATAATTTCAAATTTTGAACTTGGCCTTTGAGTATTGTGAACGTGGTCTTCAAAAATTATAATCTTAATATTCAAGGTGTATTCCTTGATAATATATTCTTTTTGTGATTAATCGAATATTACATTTTACCAAATTCAATTGTAATCAAATTAGTCAATATATTTTTATGTTTCGATATGGAGTTAAAAATTAAAAAAAAAAAAAAAGAATAATAATAATAATAATAACAAATTTAGAGGAATGGTTTGATGTACTTTAACCAAATTGTAAACTTAAATCAAATTTTTCCTTTTTTCTTCTTTTATCTTTTTAACTTTTTTTCATAGCTAAATTTTGCACAGCTATAATCGCGAAGCACTTTTTTCTTTCTCATAAAGAAAGTGATAAAGATAAAAAGGCACCGTACTGCCTTACATATGATTGTCAAATGATGCTTGTATCCTACTTTTGTGTTTTATTACTTGTTTACAATATTGCTGCTGTATTGGATTCAATTATTTAATTTCTAACCACCAAATAATTATAATTTTAAATTGTCAAATAGAGTAACTCAACTGATTTAGGAATGGGTTAGTATTTAAAAATATTTATAGTTGGAATTTCATATTAAATTTTCTTTTCTCTCTTTTTCTTTTACAACAAAATTGATTATAACAACATGGTCAGTCAAGAGTAGTCAAAATTAAATACTTTTCTCTCAATAACTATGACCATTTATTACATATAAATTCTCTTAATTACTAGGCGACTATTTCAAACCTACACCAAGAGAGTTAAATATTATACTAAATCTTATAGTGGATATACATTAAAATACAAATAGAAATAGGGAAAACAAAAATTTCTCACTTGTACCACACAAATTGTAAGTTAATGAAATTCAAAACTTTATGATGATTTCTCTCTCCATTGTTGATTAAAGTAATATTTATGATATAATCTTTTGAGTTTACATCAACATTAAAAGTGTGTTATTATAGTTATACTAATTAACTTTTCCTAATCAGCGTCTGCTAATGCCCAATGATGGAAATAGATACGTGTGTTGAATATGTGTACTTGT
This sequence comes from Citrullus colocynthis, assembly GCA_031780015.1. Classification (NCBI taxonomy): domain Eukaryota; kingdom Viridiplantae; phylum Streptophyta; class Magnoliopsida; order Cucurbitales; family Cucurbitaceae; genus Citrullus; species Citrullus colocynthis. Next base: position 221,902 of record QLSR01000557.1, on the reverse strand, counting down.
AGATTTTGAAATTACCCATTTGACCAAAAAAAAAAAAAAAAATGTAAACTTAGAAAAATAAGGAAATCAATTAGTAACAATGAAAAGAAAATCCAAGTATAGGACCCGTAATTACACTTTTAATCAGTCAGAGTCTTTAATGTTAGGCAGATTTGAAATTGAAAGAAGTTTATCAAAAAGTATTTGTTGAATGAATCGCATTGATGGCAGTTAAAATAGGTGACTGGCAGTTTTTGTCCTTTATTTTTGTACTTAATAATAACTAATAACACGTATAGTATGTATCATTTGCCACCCCATTAGTGCTTGACTTTTTCCTAGAAATAATAGCTTCTACCGCTTTTTAAGCATCAATATTGCTTATGATTTCTATAATAAAATTATGGTAGTCGATTGACAGAAATGAAAAATTTTGGGTATAACTGAGATGTACGTACTCATCTCTTATGCAATCTAAAGCTGTACACAGCAAAAATGTGACACGTGACTTCTGCCACTTTTTAAAAATATTTATTGTTTGTGTGTAGAAGAGAATGAAGAGGACTGATTAGATAATTACTGCTTCTTCCCAAATTACCTCGACTTTGTTATGATAGTTTTTTTTTCAAATGTCCTCTTCTTGCTAAAACTATTGTGAATGACTGTATCTTCAAATCCTATTTAATTTTATAATTAAACTCCTTAATGATATTTCAAAATGCACAAAATTAAACCTTTAAATTATAAAACCGTAAAATTTTACCAAATTTCTTAACTTCATAAAATTTCAAAAACCATTAAAATAATTTGGTTTTTTTTTTTTTTTTATTGTTATTTAAATCATAAAAATTTTTTTTTTTAAAAAAAAAAAAAATTATTTGAAATTTTAAGATTTAAAATAAAATAATATTAAATTTTTAGAGTAACACACATATATATATATAAATGTTTCATAGAGTTTTTTCTTTTCCTAAAAAAAAATTATTTGAAATTTTAAGATTTAAAATAAAATAATATTAAATTTTTAGAGTAACACACATATATATATATAAATGTTTCATAGAGTTTTTTCTTTTCCTAAAAAAAAATTATTTGAAATTTTAAGTACATCATATAAAAGAATAAATGCATTTATTCTTTTATATGATGTACTTAAAATTTCAAATGGTATCTTGTAGTCTTTACCTTTAAATTTTCATAGATTATTTCAACAACACCTCTGGCGCAGTGTAAAATGCGAGATCTAATATGTTCCGTAAGGCGTCAAACACCATCAAATTAATTAATTAAAAAATAGCGGTCCATGATTCACCTAACCAAATTATGAAAGTTTTATGTACAATTCACCTAATAAATTTTAGGCTCAATTATGAAAAGAAAAAAAAAAAAATTTGTTGGGAAAAAAAAAATTTTTTTTTTCCCAACAAATTTTTTTTTTTTTTTGCCATCTTTATTGCAATTCAATTTTGACTATTCATTTAAAATATAACAAATCACCAAAGTGCAATAATTTAATTGATACAAAGTATATATCATCAACCAACGAATTTGAAGTTCAAATCTTGTACTCTATATGCTAAAAAGTTAATTAATGCATCTATTCTTTTATATGATGTACTTGAAATTTCAAATAATTTTTTTTTAGGAAAAGAAAAAACTCTATGAAACATTTATATATATATATGTGTGTTACTCTAAAAATTTAATATTATTTTATTTTAAATCTTAAAATTTCAAATGGTATCTTGTAGTCTTTACCTTTAAATTTTCATAGATTATTTCAACAAAACCTTTGGCGCATTTTAAAATTCGAGATCTAATATGTTCCGTGTGGCTTCAAACACCATCAAATTAATTAATTAAAAAATAGCGGTCCATGATTCACCTAACCAAATTATGAAAGTTTAATGTACAATTCACCTAATAAATTTTAGGCTCAATTATGAAAAGAAAAAAAATAAACCGTTAATTTAAAAAATATCTCTGTTCTTTTTTTAAAAAAAAAAAAAAATTACAATATTACTCTTAAGTTTTTCATAAATGCTCCAAAGTTATCTAAAAAAAAATCTATTATAATATTGAATGGAAAATGAGACTTCAAATAGGTATGTATTATGACCAATCTAATCGTGTGGCTAGCATCTTAAGATCCTAATTTCAATTTCATATCATGACTACATCATTTTATGTCTTAATTTTCATCCAACATTTTAAACAATCTCTAATTATTTGATTTTGTCGTGTTTATAAAATGTAAGGACAATATTGTAGGTTGAAAAGATAATGTTTAAATAAAAAGTGAGATTGTTGCTATTTTTTTTTTTTCTTTTTAATTTTAATTTAGCCTAAAGACTACTTAATTTAAAGGATCTATCATGGATAAGTTTTCCTTGTTTTTAAAGGAAGAGATGAAGAGAAGACACTAGTGAAAGAGAACTCCAAAGAGGGAATTTAAAAAAGAGATAAGTTTCCATTACTCACAACCATGTGGGTGTGACTCTAATTTTTCTGTTGGCATTCAATTTCATAATCACATGTTGTCTTCCCCCAACCTTCATTATCAACCACCCCACTTTTCCCCCTTTTTATTATTTAATACACCAAAAACCATCCCTTTTTTTATTCATTATTATTTTTTTCCCCCTTCTTTACATAGCATTTTGTCTTCTTCTCATTTCAATTAAGTTAATGAGATTACCAATTTAAATCATGTTTCATTATCTTCTTTTTACGTGTTGTCTCAAAGTTATTTTTGATGTTTACATGTTAAATTTTATGTGCCCTTCATTTAGAGAGGAATAAAATAAATTACTTAAAATATTGCCGAAAAGAATATTAAGGCCAATCATAAATATATTCAACCTTAGAATAAAAAATACACAAAATTCAATTAGGGCATTAACAGTCACATTAGTCAACTCTTATAATATATATATATATATATTTTTTAATCTAACCAAGAATTTAGCCCCCTAGGTACAAATCTTCACTAACTTAACCATAGAAAATGTTAATTATACCCATTGTTCATTTTCAATTTACAGTAGGATGAAATTTAATTTGTCTAAATTCAACAGAGAAATGAATATTTTCATTTAAAAAAAACGCTTGATGATTCATAATTTAGAGAAAGTTAAATTTTAATATCTATAGTTTTAAAAGTTAAAATTTAGTCATTATAGTTTGATAATACTCCATAAATAGTCTTTTATGATTTGATAAAACTCTTATAAATAGTCTCTCATTTGATAAAATACTCATATAGAGACTATTTAGGAGAGTTTTATCACACTATATGATTGAATTATAATTATAAACTACAAAGATTAAATTATAATTTTTTTTTCAAATTATAGATTCTAAAATTGTAATTAGCCATGTCTAACAAATTTTTGGAAAACTCTAAGACAAGATAGTTTAAGTTCACATTTAACAAAATCCATTTGTTAATCAAAATTCAAAGTAAAGTAAGAAAATAAGAGAGAAGGATGAGAAATAACGGCTATTTTCTTCTTACTAGGGATGAGAGTAAAATTGCAATATATATATTATGAAGGAAATTAGAAAAAATATTTACTTAATGGCCTTATGGGATCATTATATATTACTTTTTAACCTTCTTTTCTTTCTTCGAATTATGAAATATGAGATATATCATTACAACAGCATCGAATAATTATTGCAAGAAAGTGAAAAAAAAAAAATTGATTTTGAATTTATCTGAACGCCGCCGCTGCCAAATTGAAACCGCCACTGTTGCTCCGACCGGTGACTTAACCGGCCGCTGACCAACTAAATACCCAAAGTTAAGAAAACATAACATACATACACCCAAACGACATCGTTTCTAAGTGCAAGTCTGTTGCCGAAATCCCAATCTTTCACTCACCAAATCATACTCCACATAGAAATTCTGCTGCTGGAAAGCCCCCAAAATCACAGACGGCCCACCGCCGCCGCCCGCCTCCGTCTTATGCGTCACAACCGTCAAACACGCCACGCCGGAGCTACTGACTAAAGCGAAATAGTTACTCAACGGCAGAGCCCATTTCGCTCCGCCTTTAAACTGGAAAATCAACTCCGGAAAATCCACCGATTTGTCCTTCGAAACGTCGAAACACGGCCGTAATCCGGTGAGAGATTCCACATCGGTGGCTCTCGTCCGATTCGCCAACTGCTTCTCGAACTCTTGCGCCACTGCCTCAAAGACTGGTTTGTCCATAAACGTGAAGGTGGAGCCGGAATCGATGATAGATCCACCATTGCCTTCGCGGCCCGGCACCAGATACTTGTACGCCACCTTCACGGCCTGGTTTCCGACGAGGATTTTGCGTATGCTTAAGTAATAGTATTCTTTATAAGCGTGGTTAGAAACAGAGGGGTTCTGCCGGAACGGCGTGTAGGTGAGACCGCCGGTCTTCGCGCCGGTGGAATCTAGAATCAGCTCACCAGAATGCGGCGAGTCGTCGAATTTCCGAGACGCAAGGCAGTATGCGAATTTCTTGAGACCCATTTGCGAGGGGAGCGATTCAGATCCTCGGCCGAATCCGGCGATTCCAGAGGGTTGATGGATCGACAAAAACGAACAGCCAACTACAAAATTGGGGATTTTCTTATCGGGAAAATCAAGCGTTTCCGATAGCAAAAGCCCAGCCGTGGAGCCGGAACCGTACTGAACGACGTAAGCAGGGCAAGTTTGGGTACAGTTCTCTGTTTTGGGGTTACAACTCTGGCATTGAGATTTGACATCGGGGCCAAAAATCCAAGCACATTTGGGATTCTGGCAACCGACAAGCTTGGAAGAGGAAGACAATTTGGGGACAAATCTGGGGATTCCGGCGGGATCTATTTTGGGGAAGGAACATTCGGAACAGAGATATCTGGAAGTACAAGGGAACCAAACGAGGCTACTACCTGTATCGAAGATCAAATGCAGAGTCTGTTGTGGAGTACCAAAGCTGAGTGGAGTTGAGTAAGCTCCATAGCTGTGAGGGGAGAGAGGGGACTTGGAAACAGAGTTGGATTTGGGGGTTTTGATTTGATGGGCTCTGTTTTGGGAAGCAGAGGCGAGGAAAGTGAGAGTTTGGAGTGGATCTGAAGAAGGAAGGTGGGGGAAGGCGTGGAGAGGGAGGGTGATGGGGTTGGTGTTGGCAATGGCGGAAACAGAGGAGAAGAGGAGAATGTAGAAGAAAGAGAGAGGGGAAGGAGAAGCCATGGAAGAAGCTTTGGGTTGGCTTCTTCCTGCTTGTAATGTAATCCTGATATTGTTATGGATTGGAAATGTATGAAGGGAAAGAGAGTTATGTTGATGAGAAGGTTGAGAAAGGGGGGTTTGAAGGATAAATGGTGAGGAAGAACAAAGAAGGGACAAAGCGGTGAGCTGGAAGCAGGGCTAAGGTTTCAGAGAAGAGAAAGTAGTGACAAATGAACGTAAGCCACGTGGAAAACACCTTACATTAGAAGTTTCACGGTCACAAGTCAGAAGTCACAAGGGCTCTCTTTTGGCCGTTGGAACTATGGAACTGAGGAGTGAGGAACGTGGTATGGTCTTCTTCGCTCAGCTTAGTCGGACGCTCTTCTAGTCTTTCTACTTACTACACTTTACATAATATAGTTGTTATATATTAAAATTTAAAAAAAAAAATTGGTACAGAGTATTAATAACCACGAGATCTCCCCAATTCTTGTATTAGAAAAAATTGTTTAATTTTATCCTTTATACTTTCAAAAGTTCAACTTTAGTCCTTGTGCTTGTAATAAATCTTAAATTTAATCTTTCGAAATTAAATTTTTATTGAAACTGATTAAATAATCATATTATTTTTCATACAAATAAACATAATATGTGAATATGCTTTCAAAATGTATAATGAAAATGTTAATAAAAAAAATGAAAAACCTACAATAAACAACTAGTAAGAACTATATTTAGACTAAAATGATATTTTAATCCAAAAATAATTAATGTGTTTCTTCCAAATTTTTTTTTTTTTAAAAAAATCATAAGACCAAGATTATGGAATTGCAAAAATTTTTAACTTTTGAAAAAACACAAATTAATTTTGAAAAAGTGATTTATTTTTATAAAATATAAAATAATTATTTAAAATATGTAGTCCAAAGATTTAAATTACACTTTTGGTACTTGAAACTTGATTTATGTTGTGTTTGAGTCGCTAAGTTTTCAAGCTCAACAACTTTATCCTCGAAGTTTGCATTTTGTGGCAATTTTGGTTCCTTCGTTTTTTTTTTTTTTTTTTTTTAATTACCAACATAACACCTATGTTCTATTTTTTTAAAAAAATTAATTATTAAACAACATAATACCTATATTTTATTTGAAAAATATATGTGTCACGTTAGCTTTTCATTACTAATTAATAAAAACATCAATCATGTTACCAAATGTAAATTTTATGGATAAAAATGTTGAGTTTGAAAACTTAGAAACTCAATTGCAATCTAACCATATCTTAACGATCAAAAGTGATATTTCCAAATCTAAAATATCTTGTTTTTTTTCTTCTTTATACATTTTTTTATTTAAATTTTTAAGAGAACACGAAACAAAAGTATTCCGTTTGAAATGAATTTTTTTATGAGAAAGAAAGAACACAAAATTATAAATATTTATCAAGCACGTAATTTTTGTTTTTCATTTTCCTTTTAAGTGAGAAAATATGAAACATGAACATTGAAATAAAATAAAAAAAATTATAGAAAATTGGAAACTACCAAACATGTTCTAAAATTTGAGTCTTGAATTTCAATATAAACCTTCAAAGAAGAAAAAGAACATTATTTTACTCAATTTTCTCAATTTCCCCTCTTTTGCTCATTCTTTGTCCTTCTCCCTATATATTAATTCCAAAGGAAGGGATCCTTCATTAAGAGGGTTCCTTTACTCTCATTAAAAAAGTACCAACAAACTTTTGCATTTATAATCCACATAAAAATATGATTTAATTTTTCCATATTTAATTGCCTAATTCAGTTTTTAACCTACCAAAATATCTTTATTTTACTCATTCTACAATTTTATATATCTCTTTTATTAATTAGAAACCAGCCTTTTTTTTTTTTTTTTTAATAATTTAATCTTTCCCATATTCTTTTTCCAACTTTTCCTACTCATATATTCACATTTCTCCTTTTTCTGCTCATTAAAGGGTATACTTTATGGAGAAGGAATTTCCTTTTTTATCCCTTACGTAAGAGAGGATGAATAAGTTCGATGCTTCGGAATGAAGAATAATTGAATTACTTTGTTTTCTTTTTATAAAAACATGTTTTTTAGCACTGAGAAAGAGGGAGATTGGAGCTTTAGGATATTTTAGGCACTATAAAACAACATATTACTATTCATTTCATACCCTAAACTTTGACCTCCACCTAAAATTATGGAAGACTAACATCTCTATATAATCCAATATTTTTAGCTCTTATTTTGAAATATTATTTTTGTTAGTATAAGCTATTATTTAGCATATACTTCACTCGACTTCTCTACTATTCACTCAAATAAATAAAATTGTGATGATTTAGAGCTATTAAGAATTGCTGCGTTGACTAAGCAAAGTTTGATTAAGTATAAATGTGAAATAAATAAAATTGGATTGGTAAGTAAACGTCGCAAATCCATAACTTTTGTTTAGAGGCTTCGTCTAAAGCTATGCAAAAACATTTAAAATGTAGTCAATACACTTTAAATTTTGTATCTTATAGATCAACTTAAAAAATATATTTTTCGTCTACTTGTGTCTTTTACATAAATATTTTTTTTTTAAAAAAAAAACTAATATCTATTACTAATAGGCAGTAGCTTTTATTATATTTATAAATAAGTTAGTCCATTTTGTTATATTAAAAAACAACCTTAAATATTTGAAAATTCAGAAATTTATTGATAAAAAAATCAAAACTTTAAGACTTATGTTAATGCATTCAAATAAAAGGTTTAAGCTGATATTTTTTAAAATTTATAAACCAAATATATACCAGTTCTAAGTTTTAAAGACTAAACTTATATGTTAATCCTAACAAATAATTTTTTATTCAATATATCTTAATTTACTGCACCATAAAATGGTAACTCATATAATTGTTTTTAAAAATTTACTTCACATTTAAATGTATTGTCATGCTCAATATAATATTACAATAAAAAATTAATTCAACCTTAGGTCCATTAGGGAGTTGGAGCTTCTTACAACCGTGCCAAATAACCATTTTGATAACTAAAATAACGCTGTTTTATACAATCATAAAAACGTAACTAAAGTTAGGGGGCTAGAGTCCATTCAAGTATATGATAAATTTGCTCCATGTAAGGTAGACACATTGATAGCATATTATTAAAATCCGTTTAAGTAGCAATTTCATTAAGTAATTGGATATGATAAATAAATTTATCACAAACAAAACTAGATTGAATTGTAGAAAGCATACTTTATCACTGCATTATTTATTTAGGAAGTATGTGCTTTGTTTTTTTATAACTGCTACCAAGTAATACAAAATAATAATAATAATTTAAACTACATAACATAGACATAATAGGATGTGCTTAAACCATGTAGTTAACTTTTCACTCATTGTTTTCCACAAAAGGGATGAAGTTCTAACCAAAAAAAAAAGAAAAAAAAAACTATACATTTTGAAAGTAAAGAGACCAAATTAAATTGAAGCAAATTTGAAAGTTTATTGACTGAAGTAGAATAAACTTAAAAAATTAGAGACTAAAATAAAATTTAAACTTTTTATTTAACATATGACAAAATAGTTAAATTAATAAAAAAATAATAAAATTTAAAACTATTTACAAATATACCAAAATCTAACTAAAACCTCTAAAAATCGTTCCACATCACACTATACAATTTCAATCCAAATGATTAACACACAAATTTAGTCCAAATCGATTTTTTTCCCAACTATTTGCATGTTTTATCTTTTTCTTCTTCGTACTTTTTCTTCATTGTTTGTCTTTGTAGTTTCATTTTTTTTTTTCCATTTCATTAAGTTCAATCTCTTTTTTTTTTTAATTAGGTTTCAGTTTTTCGTAAGTCATTTTTTTTTCAATGCATGTTTTATATGATTGGGTTTTTTTAATGAACTAAATATTTTATTAGCTCATATCCTTAGTTTAACAATGGTCTAGTTATGCTATTCATCTATAGAATTTGAAGGAAATATCATCCTATTAGTAAAAACTTAGAATCTCACTTATGCAACAAGTCAACTAGAAGCAAGGATAAAGATCTATCAAGATAAATTTACATAACAAATCAACGATAGACTTGATCTATCGATGAATATATACATAGCAAGTCAATTATTGATGGGATAAAAATCTATCACTAATAGAATGATATTTCTATATAAAATGAAAAGAAATTATCATAAAAAAAAAATATATGCCTAAAGTCCATCACCGATAGAATTATATCACATGCGAATATCAGTCTATTATTGATATGCTATGACAAGGATAAAATCGAGAGTATGGAAAATTTAAATCTAAAAGAAAATCAATTTGCTATATCTGTAATATTTTTATAATATTAGCCCCATTTTGCAATTTATTACAAATACTCTTTTTATTAAAATATGGAGGGTTAGGCTTGGAAGCAGTATCGGACTTACAAATGTAATTGTTAAGCCCAATAACTTTTCACGTCGAGTATGGACTTACGGGCTAAAACCTCTAATCCAAATAGCATTTTTATACACGGCCCAATAACTGAATCTAATTATTCTGTTATTTTAATTATAAAATTACGGTGTATTTGGTTCAACGATGAAAATACTCATTGATATATCCATAAATTGAAGAGCTTAATATCAATATTAAATATCCATGGATATCTGTAACATCTTTTACTAATGCTTGTAAAACATAAAAAAGTATCATCCATTTAATCTCATATGAACACGAATAACAATGTGTATGACTTAGTTTGAGAATAAAAATGTGTATCACTTAGTTTGAGAATAAAACTAACTTAATTATTAATCTAGATAAATTTTATAAATTTCGTGATTTAGAGAAATATTCGTCAATATATTAGTAAAATTGAAATGTCAATATCGATACCAACATTGATATTTTAATCCTTGATTTGGTTTAACTTTTCAAGCACTTGATTTTAAAAATAAGTCATTTTGACCAAAAATTGGAGTGTTACTCAAAATAGATTCTGAAACACTTTTAAAGTGTATTTTAAACAATTATTATCAAAAGAGTTTAAATAAAAATAATTTTTCTAAAAAAATATTTTTTTTTCCTCCAGTGAAACTAAATTTGCCTTTAGTCTATCAACTTTACTCATTTAATAGATCTGAATTTATAATTGATAAAATTTGAAGGAAGAAGCTATGATGACTTAGAGAAATCGAGAGATGCTTAAACTTTTTTAGTTGGGGTCAATTTTGCTAAAATTAATAAATAAAGGAACATAGCTTAATTTATTTTCATACAAATCGTGAAGGGTATTCTTTTTCGTACTAAAAAGTTAAAATATGGTATTATTTTAAGTTATTTAAATTTATCGACAGATTATATCTAAATCTTTCCATCACTTTGTATACTACTAGATTTAATGTCATTTCGAGAATTATTATTATTATTATTTTCATGTCACGTTGATTATATTGGTCATCGCTAATAAAAAATAGAACATTTTAATAGTCATTTTGCGATCAATCTTCATTAATAACCTCTCATCTCAAAATCAGATTATAAAATTGTACTCCAAGAACGACCTAATAGCTCACCTAATATTCAACTAACAAAATATTATAATATCACAAAAACATCCTAACTCCAACTAAAAAAAAAAAAAATTCTTTTCTCAAAAAAAGAAAAAAAAAACTACAAAAAGAGTTCAATATAATCGTAGCCACATAAATCAAGCAAGCAAACATAAAACTACTTATCTAATATTCTCATTCCCAAATGGAGGCAAAATAAATGTTAAAATATAAAGAAGATTCTTGAATTATCTACCAAATGACATAAAAGTGTAAACTAGTTTTTTTTTTTTCTAGAATTATGTTTAAATATGTAAATTGTAAATAAATACCACAAAAGTAAAGATTCAGAATTGTCTTAAGTTTTCTTTAGGTTTAAGGAATTCGAAAATTCTTTTTGTAAAAGAATAAACTAAGAAATATCTAAAATATTTAGAATCCAAAAACAATAGGCTGCAAGAATTAAATGTCTATAAATAGGACGTATGACTCATCTATGAGCCAAGAAAAGCAAAAAGGTTAAAGAGTATTATTCAATTAAAATGTCAATCTTTATACATTCTTGATACAAGTTTCTTTCTTCAAAGAGATTGTCTCTCTTCTCTTTGTGTGGATTTATTCAACAACAAATTCTTCGCATCAAGCAACAATAACAATGTCTACCCTGTAGGTTAGTATAGCTCGAGTTAATTAAGAGAAAACAGCTAATCTATATTTAGAAGGTGAATATATTGATATCCTATGGTATAGGTTTGTTAAACAACTTTATATCCAAAATCTAATGTAGGGCTTATTTCCAATCACACAATAAACAATTTTATAACCAAAATCTAATTGTATGGCTTATTTACAATCACACACATAATTCTTCCATCTCAAAATCTTATACCACTTTTATATAGTGGCATTGGCATAGACAATAAGAACTTAGCATGGACTTGACTATTCAATTACCAACTTTCAATAGTAGCAAATTCAAATTACCAATGCATATGTTAATGTCGATGTCGATGTTGGTTCAAATATAGATATCGCGATTGATCAAATGTCAATTTTCATGTATTTATCAATATCAATACTGACATTGGTCATTCAAATACAAATGTTAATTGATTATTAGATCTCAATTACAATAGATCCATATCTTCCTTAACTTCATAATCTAAGCTAAAAGTATTTTTAATTTGGAATGAAATCAAAGCCAAAACCCTTTCTACACTACTTGGTCTGATCACTTTCTTTGCCTTTCCAACATCAAAATCCTACTTTTTCTAATATTTTTTTATCAAAACCTTACAAGATGAACACGTGTGGAATTGATATCTTGAAAAGATATGACAATAAAAGAAAATCTAGTGATGATAATCTTGAAAAGATATGACAATAAAAGAAAATCTAGTGATGATAATGTTGAAAGAGAAGATCTTGTTTTTGGCTTCCCTCACCCCATTTCTTTTAAAAAAATTCTACGAATCCAAACAAGAAGCAGACTTTCGGCTCAGAAACCCAGAAAAGAAAATTCGTGTCCAACTAATTAAACTAACCGTCAACACAGAAAAAGTTAGAGACAAGAATAATAATTTGAGACAGAGAGAGCCCATTTCCTCGATGTCCTTGGAGTTGATGGTGGTGTCGGAGGGCCGTGAATGGGGACTGAATCTGTTGCTCTCACTCTCACTCCTCTGCTGCCTGCCGGCGGCATCTCTGTCTGGTTGCATGTGTGTTTGTGTCTCTTCCTTTTCCCCTTTTCCGCCACACTCTATTAAATGTGCTCACACACACGCACCTTCCTACTTCCTTTCGTCACACTTATACGCTTAAACAATAAAAATAAAAAAATACTTTAAATGGTTCCATGACTGTGTTAGCTGTGTCCAAAGATAGAGAGAGAGAGCAGTTTTGTTATTAGAGAAAGTATTAGATAATATACATATAGAGATGCCAACGAGATTAAAGGATCTATATTTGTCATCTCTTTAAACTCTAGGTCTGAAATCGTAATTAGGATATAATGCACATATAGATTAGGTTTCATGAGTGTTGCTCTTGAACTTTGAACTTTGCTTGGTCGTTTGGTGTGTCAGATAACATATTCAACACATTCTAACCGTTGGTAGAAGAAAAAAAAATATTTTGCTTTAGCTTCAAGGAAGCTACTATGACAAATCTGAAAATCATATTATGCATGTTACGTGTTGAGGTAAGGTGGAATTGCTTATTGTGTTACAAAAAGACAACTATCTTTCTCACTTTCAATCAATGTGAGACTATGTCTGTATTTATAGCAATTTTATCTTTAAATGAATAACTATCAAATATGTCGTTTCATCTTTAAAATAGTAATATTTGCATTTATCTAGGCTAGGAATCATATTGAAGAATTAATGAGCCAACTTTTCTTATATTGTAGTACTCAACACATGTCTTGTCTTCATATAACTCAACTTTAAATCACATTGTAACATTAACCAACATTGACCACTTTTTGTCACATCTTTTTATATATTCAAGTTTGTATGATGACAAAATTGCCACGGAAAAAGTTTGAAATCGGCCCCATTCATTAGATATGCTATTTGTTCTCTGTCAAATTTCAATTTAATTAAATCAAGTACAATTCTATACCATTATACATTTACGTGAAGTTTACTCATCATATAAATCACAATGTCGCATATGGAAAAATGCTCACAAATATTTAAGACGGCTAAATTATCATACGAATTACTTTTCAAAACAATGAAAATTTATTGACAAAGGTTACGTGAAATGTTATAGATGCCCACGGTCATATAATTTACAAAACTTAAACATTGTATTATTTTTATATCATTGTACTACTCATTTTAAACATAGTTAATGCATCATATAATAGGTACTAATTATGTCAAAACTTGACATAATTTATAGGTAGTTTTTGAATGGTAATTTTAACACAAATGAAAGCAGAATTGGAGAAATATATATAATGATGAATGGTTAAAATTTGTGGATAATTGGACTAGTTTCACCTAATTGGAAAAGTTCAACAAATGATTGATTTTATAAGGATGACTTGTACTGAACCTTAAAACGAAGAGATTGACACATTTCATTGGACTTCTTGAGCTCAATATTTGTTGCTTAATTTTGACATCCGACACATTCCAAATTAGAATTGACTAAGGAAGTGTTAGTTGATGAAAGCTTGTTAACCAAGCTGAAATGGTCTAGTTTGATAAATAGATATGTCTTGGCACGACTTGCTATCGTGCGTGCAATTGATGGATTGAAGTGACGACGAGATTGACTATTTGTCTTAACTAGATTTTTGGGTAATCCAACGAGTGATATAAAGATCAATTCGAGGTCAATTAATGTGTTCGACTAATAATGGAAAGTTCTCACTCAATCGACAATAAGAAGAATAATTCATGTATCTTATAAAAAGTGTGAGGTTTCAACGTTTTTTTCTTAATATCATGTCTATTAATTCTTGTATGTAGTTTCATTTCTTTTTTTTTTTTTTCTTGAAAGCCCATCTAGGATAACATGAAGAAGGAGTAACGGAGTAATTTGTATATCTTATAAAGAATAAAATCAAAATTAACTTTTAGGGACAACAAATTCTAGATATCTCTACAATTGTATAATATTGTCCACTTTAGGCATAACTCTTGTGCCTTTGCTTTTGTTTTGACCCAAAAATGCCTCATATAATTAGAGATAGTTGTCTTTGCTTGTAACATCATAATCACCCTCTTTATCTAAACGTCATGGGATTTTTAAATCATTTCCAACCTTAACCTAGTTGATTAGAGTGGCATGGGCTAAAGTGGGTTAAGTTGGGATCAATGATGAGCTATTGTAAAGCGAGCCTTCATAGCTGACCTAAACGGTGTGATGAGCCAAGCCAATAGTGGTGATGTGTCACGATGTGGTACGTTAGAATTTTATTTGAAGAGAAATATATATACATATATAAGAAAAAGAGAAACGAGAAAAATAAGAACTAAAGCTATAATTTAATTTAAAAAAGAAAAGATGAGATGAAATTTTGTAAATTGAGAGTCCAAGAGCGGCATATCCTCCACAATGTGTCGGATCGGAGATATACCTTTCCAAATTCATTCATACACGCAAAAAAGCTTCATGGAGAATTTTCTTTATTTTTTCTATTTTTTGTTTCTTTCTTTTTAATTTCAATTGAGACTTTAATTCATTTTTGAAACACATCCATCAATCAAAATGCGGAATTCAAGCACACAAAGGTATAATGATGACCATGTGGTGTGACTTTCTAACCCCAACCTAAAAACTAATTTTTTATAAAAAAAAAAAATAGCTTATAAGAAATTTTTCATTGTAAAACTAAGAAGAATAAAGAAGAACGTAGAAGAAGCTTGGAACTCTTTTATATTTTATTTCTTGTTTTATCATTTTATTCAGTATCATTCAACATTTACTGAATATATATTTTTAAATTTTATAGTTATGGCAACAAGTGAACTTAGGGGGTTATGATAAGTATGAATGAAACTAGTTAGCTCCATTGATATAAAATATTTATGATGAAATCAAAAGCGAAGTTGTTAAATAATATAATATTAAATTTGTTTTTATCTATAAGTTTAAGATTTTTGGTCAATCGACTATTTAAGATGGTATGTTGGTTCAAGAGATCCTATGTTTAAATCGCTACAATGTTAATTCCTTTCCCGTTAATCATCCACTTAAACTTTAAATTAAGAGACAATTATTCTATGCTTCCAAATCATGCTACACAAATTTATCGCTAAGATTGTATAGCTCATTCATAAACAAACTCACCTCAAGTCCAAGTTGTAGCTTGGATCTAAAGGTTGAGTGAAAAGAATTCTGAAGAATGTAAGTGTTTGTATCATAAAACATGAGAATTATTTGTAGAAAGTTGTGTATTATTGCAAGCTCACATATAGAACTAGAAGTACTTCCTATTCAACATTTGGTGTTTTTCAGCGCAATAACACTTTTAGTCTACAAATAAATTGGTTTTTAGCTATTCATTAATTTGTATATACTGTTAGCCATTGAATTTAAGTGATTTCTATATAATGTAAGATAATATATATTCTTGAAAAAGAACATATAGGAACCTCCTACAAAAGATAATATATGATATAACTCAAGAAGAGTGAATCTTGATATTAAATTATGATTATTGTTTATGCTCTTCAAAACAAATTTAAGATCCTACCAACTTTCAAATTCCAAATACTTAATTCTTTACAGCCTCCAAAGCTATACAAAACTAGAGTCTTATTAGCCAAACATCCACTTCAATTCTCCAACAACCCATAAAAATAATAATTCATATATGTTTTTGTGTATATTATTATCCACACGGAACTATATCCCGATTAGAAAAAGAAACATCAATTGATGGTAACATTTATATGAATAAATATATATCCTCCACTTTATTTATTTTTCCATGGAAAAACGCATCTAGTAAATATTTTTAATATCTATATCTAAGCATATACAGTAAAATATATTGCATAATCTCCATATATTCGAAGCTACCGAAAATGTACATATAAAAAATTCAGTAAATAAATTTATAAAATTTACATTTTGATTGACTGTTACAAAAGAAAATACTTAATTAGGGGAGATTGATGGAGTTTTGGGAAACATGAATTAGTTTGTTCTTTTTTAACAATCATAAAAAGTGCAAAACACAACCTTTTTTTAAAAAAAATATATATATAAATTTATAAATAGTGGATATTTTCCATTGGAGAGCGTTGGAAAGCAAGCTTGTTCACACGTAGGCAACACGGGATGGTCAAATGAAACCTATGGTTAAATACGTATGCAATTATATATTAAAGAATTGAACTAAAAAGACATTATATATAATGGAAAGTTTAATTTAATTTATCTATTATTGTTAACACCAAAGTCTTACTAAGACAAATATTTTTTTTATTGGCCTTGAGAGAGATAGCCCTTGACTTCAAACTAAAGATGCCACTTAATTTATTATTATTATTATTATTATTATTATTATTTTAAAAAATAATTACTAAAATTATATAAAAAAATCTCCTAAAATACTCTAAACTTTCAAAAGTTTAAAAAATATCATTGAATTTTGAAAAATAGTTCAAAATACTCCTGCCGTTAATTTTAAATGAAAACCGTTAAAGTTTTTTTTTTCAAAAATACTAAACTTTTCAAAAGTTTAAAAAATACTCTTAACTCAAAAATAAAGTTCAAAAATACCCTTAACTAAAAAAAGTTCAAAATTACTTTGCAAAAATAATTTTAAATTAAAAAAAAAAGTTATAATTGCCCCTAACATTAATATGGTGATCAATTTGTTTGAAGTTTTTTTAAGTTTGAAAAGAATGAATTTTAAAACAAATTATATAGATATCCTCATTTTTTCATATAGATATTCTCATTTTTCTCTTAATTTTCCAATTCTTAACTTACACCAATTTTCTCACAAACCAAAATTTTAAGTTAAAACATAAAATCCGATAAAATCTCATAAAATTCTAAAATCAAAATCTCTCGATAAACATACTAAAACGATTAGAAAAATTAGTAGTTGATTGTGTTAATAACCGAATACATTTTTTTTATTTGACTATTCATCATTTTGGTATGTTTAAGGGGAGATTTTGGTTTTAGAATTTTGTGAGGCTTTTACAGGATTTCATGTTTTAACTTAAAATTTGGTTGGTGTGAAAATTGGTATAAGTTAAGAATTGAAAAATTAAGAGGAAAATGAGAGTATCAATACAGAAAAATGACGATGTCTATATAATTTGTTTTAAAATTCATTCTTTTCGAACTTAAGAAAACTTCAAACAAATTAATCATCATATTAATGTTAGGAGTAACTTTTAACTTTTCTTTTTTAATATAAAGTTATTTTTGTAATGAGGTATTAATGGTTTCTGTTCGTAAATTTATGATGAATTTATTTTTGAATTTTTTTTTTAGTTAAGGATATTTTTAAACTTTTGAAAAATTCAAAGGTATTATTGAAACAAAACTTTAACAGTTTTTATCTAAAACTAACAATAAGAGTATTATTTTTTTAAAAAACCCTTTTTTAAAATTTAAAAATATTTTTAAAACGACAATATTTTATAATTTAACAAAAATAATCATGATGTTACCATAAAGAGCAGTGAGTTTTTAGTTAAAGAAATCATTCATGGTTTTGATGTCAAACAAAAAAAATAACTGAATGTGACCGTCACTTTGAGCCGTCGTGAGCATTTGTCAATCCATTAAATTTAGGCATTTGAATATCCACACTTGCTGTGTTGTACTCAAAGAAAACTTTTTTACATGTAATTAATATTAAACTTTTTTCTTGAAAAAGCTTTTTTTTTTTTTTTTTTTTTTTTTTTTTTTTTAATTATATATGGATGGTATATACTATATAGTTAAAAAGTGAGCCTCATCTTATTGGGTTTGTTGTTAATCTAATTATAATGAAATGTGAACAAACGCAATTCGATGGAGGAATTGAGAGTCATCAATCTGATTGCATTTGAAAATTACATGAGACCCACTAGACTTAGAAAATTGAAGTTGAACCATTCACTTATATGGCTTTAAACCAAATGTAAACACAATTTAAAATTATGAAAAAATCTAAAATTAATCCAATAGTATAAATAAACATTGAAAAAAAGTAAGTTATTATATATTATAAAAATATTTAGTTGTCAATATAAATATAATTCAAATGACATATACTATCAATTAAGAGATTAAAAGTTCAAATTTACGTTTATAAAATATTGTGAAAACGTCTCAACTTAAAAAGATAATAAGTTCATAAACTTTTAATTCGACCTGCTTACTTAGAATGAAGATAAATAATGGGAAGAAAGGCTTTACACAAGACCCTTACACAATAGGGCGAGAGAGAGAGCCTGGACTAGACTAGTCGTGAGTAATTCCGTGAGCATCGGCAAAGGAGAGGAGATATATTGATTAAAAGCTTGTTGCTGGCCTCGGCTTGCCCATTCCCTATTAGACATAATTTAAAAAAGCTAAAAAGCGTTCATTGGCATTTTTTTTCTTTTTGAAGTTTAAGAACATATTTGACACAAATTTGAAATTTTATAAATCTATCTTGAACAGTTTTTAAGTTCATAATGATAGAAGATGAGTGGTTTTCTAGCTAAAAATTTGTTCTATGAGTGGCTAGAGTATACACCGCCTTATTAGAAGTTGGGAGAATATGAAAAAAAGAGTCCCTAATCATTAAAAATTCACCATTGCTTATTCAAAATTATATCAACAAAGGATTGATAGCTGATTTTTATAGTGTCAATGTCATAAAAAGGAACTTTAAAAAAGTAAATCTCAACTTAAGATGGGTATAGCATGGTATGGAGTCTCAAATATGATATCCTATTATCTCCATCAATCGAGCTGTGTCACATCAATAATAAACTTCAAATAGTCATGTAGAGGGAATGACATGCACATAAATTAGTAGTAGTCAGTTTGGAGTAATCATCATGTCAGTACTAGTACTAGAGTTTGTTAAGGATCCTATACATTGAAAAGATGAAGGGCCCTCACAGTCCTATACAATACCAATTATTTCTTTTATAGTTAATTAGTTTTGAAATAGAATTCATAATTAGTTTTGAAATAGAATTCATATTTATCTAATTGGTACTAGAGAAAAAAAAAATACAAATGAATATTAAATCCAAATTGAAATCTAACACGAGAATAATAAACCACGAAAGAAATGTTTTTTTTTCCTTCTTGAAAACGTTGTTGGGCCTTCTCCTTAGAGCAAAAGGATGTAATCACAAAAAGCCTTGTAATTTGACCTACTATAATTATCATATAATAGCGATTTTTCTCATGCTAATTATAATTAACAAACTAAAATCACATGAGGCTATGTAATTCTAAAATATTTTGACCGACGTGGGACCCAACTTATAATAATATAGAGATTAAACCCCGTCCACGTGTCACAATCCTGTTTGCTCAGATTTATAGGTCCACGCGTAGTAGATAACGTATACACATTCGTAATCAAAATACCAAATGAAAAGGAAAATGTAAATTATAAAATAAGAAACCAAAAAAAAAAAAAAAAAAAAAAAAAAAAAA
>QLSR01000557.1:175461-192375 GCA_031780015.1 Citrullus colocynthis | reverse complement strand
AAAAAAAAAAAAAAAAAAAAAAAAAAAGAAATAAGAATAGATAAAAACAAGTCAAAATCATATTATCATACTCTAATTTGGATCATAACTATTAATTATATTAAATGACTTGTGTTAAAAAGAAAGAAAAAAAAAAAAGAAAAGAAAAAATGTAGAGAAAGAGAGAGACTTACGGGGATTCTGTTCTTCAAATAATTGCCCACCCGAGCTACAACTGTGGAACGTTTATGCCAAAATCGACCTTTCAGACTAATTTTCACAAATGGTCCGTCCAATTCTGCCAATTCCACCACTCCTGAATCGCTTTCTTCCCTCAATTTCACATCGAACTTCAAAATCCAAAATCCCAGACTCAATCACAGAAATGAAATTCGCAAACCTGTGATCCCGACGGAGCCATCGAAGATCTGCGCTAGCTCCACGCGAGCTTCCCCCAGTGCGTGTCTCACGTTCTCCTCCGTCAGATCCAGTGGTCGTTGATTTGGAACTGCCGTTGCCAAAACGCTGACTCTCCGTCTCCGCGTCCTGAATCTCAATCGCAGACTGGAATGCGACGGTCGGAAGGTCGAAATAGGAGAAGGTGCAGTGAAGAAGGTGGCGGCTATTGGCGATGGAGCCGGAGATGGGACGATGTTGTGGCGGAGAAATGGCGCCTGTAGCCACATCGTGATTCTGAAGATGAGGGTTCGGTTTCCTCTACAACTTGTGTGGCTAAGATTCCAAAGTGCGCCCTTTTCTTTCACTTGTTTTCCATAGTCTTTCTAATTTCACAAGTAAAACTCGGAAGTGACCCAACCCTCATCCTCATCATTTTTAATTAAAAAATCGAAATTAAAAGTCTATCATCATTTCTTTCCAGATTATGATTACTCAATTTGGCCATTAGATTAATTACTGCAAATTAGGTAGGTGAAGGAAAACTTTGGCAATAATTTAATCAAAGACCCAATTTCTATTTTACACCCTGTAATTACCATCAATCCCAATTTCTATTTCACCCTGTAATTACCAATCAATTTTAATTATTCGTTTGGAATTTGGGAGGAAACAGATTGAAGATGGTACTTACTTCACTCACTTCAACACAAGTCTAATTCAACTTCAACACAAGTCTAATTCAACTGATATAAAGCTTGTATTATCAACTACATGGTTAGAAGTTCGATTCTTAATAATACTATAATAATAGTAGTATCATAATTACATTAATATTCACAGGTTAGTCCATAACAAAAACCGAATTCAGTTAGATTCATGAAATCAAGCAGAACTAATCCGAGAATCATTAAAATTGACGATACAGTTGGTTTCAGATTGATCGAGTAATTTAAAGTTCATCGACAGATCTAGACACTAGTCAAGAGAGGGCGGGAGAAACCATTGATGCCATAGCAAACCATGGATAATAATTCTACAAAACAAACTATTGCCGAAACCCCTATCAACTTATTGCTGCTTCATTCATCTAGAGATGTGAAATTGAACACTCTATATCCAATGACATAATCGAGCCTCGTTAACCAATTTGTTCCACAAGCGGCAAACCAAAATTTAAACAACTAAAATGGCAATGGTATTGCATCAGACTTTGACTTCTTAGACCATCTCACACATATTAGGCAACAGCTGAAAAGTACTCTTTGCTACCCTTGGGGTCTGGCTTCATCGACTTCTCCCCGGGTTTCCATCCAGCAGGGCAGACTTCGTCGGGGTTCTCCTGCACGTATTGTAAGGCCTGCAAGAACATCAAAAAGAAGATCAAGAACCCTTGATTATCACTCAAACGTAAAAAACAATCATTGGCCTACAGGATGGACTGAATTTCAGTCCAACTATTTGGTTGCAAGTTCAAGTCCCAAACTCCTAATGGCTAAAGAAGCGAATTCGAGAAGAAAGGTGTTAGCTGATTCAATTACTTGGAGAGTTCTCTTCGTCTCGTCAACACTCCGGCCAATAGCAAGATTGTTTATTGTTGAGTGTTGGATAACTCCTTCTTTGTCAATAATGAAAAGGCCTCTCAGTGCAATTCCCTGTTCATTAAAATGTTGTCAGAGGTCAGCCAAGCAATTACAGCGATGTCACTTCTATACATCTATTGCAGAGGTAAAGTCAAATGATGCATACAAAATTGATTATTCATATAAACTAATGGCTTAGCAATTTTCTAAGTGAGGAAGACTTTCGAACGATTTTTATGTAACTAAATTCAAAATGAACCAGAAACTCAATGTTTCCAGCTTCAGGCATTTGACAACAAAACCAAATCTTCTTGGTTGATACAAAAGCTGTGAAAAATTATCGCAATGGATACTGTTTCAAGAACCTCACCAAGAGCTTGGCCTCTTATACCACTCACTTTTCAGTTTTTTATAAGAGTTCATCATCATGCTGCTTGGTAGAATTTAGAACAAGGACTTTATGACAGAGGTCTAAATTGATACAAATTGTTCTGTCAGTATGGTCCATTGCCAAACAAAGTTTTTTGCACTTAGTGCACTTTTATCAACAAAATGTCAGGTGCTGCTTGTGCTTTGTAATTGAGAGGGAAAATGACTTTATAATAAGAATAGACATGTAGGAAATGACCGATGCTAAAAGTATTACTAATAGGTAAGATATAAGTATGGGCATAAACAATGATTCAATGATCTTACAGTTGTGAATTCTAGAGGCTTCACATAGCAAAATATTAGGATATTCTCATACCTGGTCTGGGATCAGCACACCATAAGATTTTGAAATTGATTTAGTGACATCAGAAACCAGTGGATACTGAAGATCACCAAGCCCACCAGACTTTCTATCAGTTTGGACCCACGCAAGATGTGAGAACTGCAAAAAGGATTACGCTAGTATCATCACATTTCACCACTGAAATTAACTATCTCATTTTAAGAAATAGAAGCCAAATTCCACCAAGATAAAACTTCATTTCAAAAATATATTCCTGTTGAACAAGAGAAGAAAGTAGCTACTTACAACACTGTCAATTGAAACACCCAAAACTTCGGTGTTTAGCTGCTTAAATTCTTCATACCGGTCACTGAAAGCAGTAATTTCTACAAAACAGGAGATAAAAGAACCTTAGGTTCAAAGCAGTTAAAAACAATATTTTCCGAACTTCCATTTGGGGTAGTTTAGTGCAACAAACCTGTGGGACAAACAAACGTAAAGTCCAATGGGTAGAAAAAGAGAATCACATATTTCTTCCCAATGTACTCAGAAAGTTTAACCTGAGATAGTAAGACTTGAGATAAAATAACAAGAAAATGCAAGCTGGCCAGTCAACATAGAACTATTAGGATAGTGTAAAATAAATATCAGGAGGCCAAATATTCCAGATTTAAAGTACTGTAACTAATGGGAAAATTCTTTAGCCATTGAGAATTACCTTGATAAATTCCTGATCAAAAACTGCCTCTGCCTCAAAATCTGGTGCTACATTTCCAACCAATGGAAGTTCACTCTGTAAAAATAAATAATGAACCACAAAGTAAGAAGTGGAACCCTCAAAGTAAATACTTCACATGGTCATATTTTGAGTTTAAGGATGCTGATTTCTGCCTTGCATCATGAGTTGCAATAAGTCAACACTTAAAATGTAGAATATCAAAATCTCCGTGTAATTTAAGCAAAATATAAATGAGTCTTAGAGTAACTACGGATGAGTTTAGAGTAACTTTTACAGGTATTGTTTTTATGTGATTCCCACAAACACTTTCTAAGGAACGTACCAACTAAAGTACTCCGAAAGCACCTTAAAATGCGTTCAAGTGTTTGAAGATTTTTTAAAGAAAATAATCATTTAACATAGCCAAACACCATGAATATTCTAATTACTTGAACACACTTTTCATCTGCCCAAAAGTCATCTCAATCTCGAACCTCACATGACTGCAGCAATAATTTCAAAAGGTGAAAGAAACTAAAATAACATAATGAAGACAGAGAAGAACTTCTGAGAAAAGCTTCTTTGAAAAGGCAACATTTCGAGGGGAATGACAATGGGAATAAGTTCGATTTTCAAAATTGTCATAATGAAATCAAAGTACAAAAAGGCAAACTGTACCTCGTCAGTCAATACTAAAATGCAAATGGCCAATTGATAATTTTCTATAGGAAAGATAATCTGGAACAGGTGCTCACATAATTAGTCAAAACAATCCATCGCACCAGACCAAACAAGAAGCAAAAAGAAAACCAAAACACAAATCACCATCGCATCAGACCAAACAAGAAGCAAAAAGAAAACCAAAACACAAATCAGGAACTTCAAACTTCAAACTTCAAACTTCACAAGAAAGAGTCAAGCGGGGAAAACAAAGTGAGAGGGGGAGGCATCACTTACAGAAGCCCGGACAGCAAAGCTCCGTCTGGAACGAGCTCCACGGGGGGAGGAGAATGAACGAGGAGCTGAAGGCTGGAAGGATTTGCGAAGACCGACGAAAGATTTGGGAAGAGCTAGGGTTCGGGAGAAGGGGGCGGAAGCAATGGGAGCACTGGACTTGGCGGGAAAGGAGGAAGGATTGGAGGA
This sequence comes from Citrullus colocynthis, assembly GCA_031780015.1. Lineage (NCBI taxonomy): Eukaryota > Viridiplantae > Streptophyta > Magnoliopsida > Cucurbitales > Cucurbitaceae > Citrullus > Citrullus colocynthis. The sequence continues at coordinate 187,841 of QLSR01000557.1, read as the reverse complement.
GAAAAGGGCGGTGGAGGCGGCGGAGCAAGCCATGCGGGAGGAGGAAGAAGGGGGAAATGGGCAGCACAAAGTGAGGCTAAGGCGGAGAAATGGATAAGCGAAGTAAAGAGAAGGAAGCGCTGGATTACTTTAAGCTTCACCTCCACACACTTGAGCCTGAGGGCAATCTCTGGGAATATCCCATTTTCCACAGTTCTGGTGATAAAGAAGACAAAGGGTAAAATGATAATTCGCCATCTACTTTTGGGCTTTGTTGGATACTACTGCTCCTCGCCCAAATTGTAACTTCGTGGATCTCAGGCCCAATTACTCTAATTCAGTCCACCCCTTGAACCCAACTATGGCAACCAAGTAAATAGCTGGATTGAATTCTTTTTTCGGCCTGACTATACATAAATAACAGAACAAAATAGCTAAAAGCTTCTTTTAATTTTAAAAATGGCAAAACATAGTTCAATAATCGAAAATAATATGAATGGATAGACAACAGTACCCCCACTTAAATCCAATACTATAATTTTAACAATCTCGAAGGTGGAGTGTTTCAAAACTACTTAAAAATACAACAAACATTCTCAAACTAAATGATCATCGCACTGAACAAGAAAACATTAGCATCCCACTGAACAAGATTTTTCTTTAAAGAAACTAATTATGAAAACAAAAAGCAAATCAAAATAATTTGAAACCGAAAGAAAATCATGCCATAAACCTCCCATCGGTTGAGAAAAAGAAACCTTAAAGAAGCAAAGGCAAAACTGAAATCTACGGGAACTAATTTATTGTTTGAAATGAACTTCAACGAGTAACCACATTCCTTCAAGATAGATTAAACACTCTAAATCCTTCGTCAATCTTTCTTTTCTAACCTTCTCTTCTACAACTTGTTTCCTATCTGATCTTTTATTACTCGGTTTCCCACCTATCCAATAGGAAACAAGTTGATAGGGTGAGGAAGCGGAACATCGGAAGTAAAAGTCTTCCCAATCTTTTCGGGAGGTAAACCTTACCATCCTTCCCCAATGTTACATTCCCAATTTGGTCAGTCCACCTATCCCTTCTGTCGTTTAACATAATGTTGAAACAACCAAAATCTTAGGATATAATATATAGATATCAAAATATTATCTTCGAATGTAAATGAAAGGGCTATTTAACTTTTAGAACCAACCATTTAAATGCATTTCAATAATTTCAAAAATATACTCAGGAAGGCCGGGGACATGATATATTCCTATAAACACTAGAAGAGGCGTTGTACTCCAAAAAATCGAAACACTAGAAGAGGCGTGGTCAACCATCACACATAAATCATTCTCGAAAAGGCGTTGTACTCTTAAAAATCCAAACAATAGAAGAGGCGTGGCCAACCATTACACATAAATCATTCTAGGGAAGTCTACATTGTCAACTCAGATATAATTAGATTGTCAAAGAGAAAATGTTTACCTTGGATATATTCAACAAATTGTTTAAAGGATGAATATGATGGAATATGGGCCTCAACAACTCGAACATCTTGATAACGTGAATTTTCATCCCTGACATCTATCATCCAACAAAAGTCTAATTTGTTCATAGCAAAAACAATACTTTAAAAGAAAACCAAAAGAGAATACTTATTCGGACATAAATAACCTACCACTTTTGTTGAGATCGTGAATACATCTCAAAAACTTTAAAAAGATATACTATTATAATAATATATCAATGATATAAAACGCGAAAATGAAATATGAAAAAATATACAATCAATTGGATCAAATTATATATAAAATAATGAAAAAGATTAAGATACAACTAAAATACAAAATATACCTGACCAAATATTTAAAATAATTGTTGATTAGTAAGACAAAATGAAATTTAATAATAAAGATAAACTCAAATTAAAAATACGAGGAGAAACATGGAAAAAAGTGTTTTATTTTGAATCAATTGGTAAAACAGTTATCAAAATATATTTTGAATATTAAAAATAGATTTGAATTGAAAAATGGTAAAATTCACGGAATGACGTTCATTTTTAGTTGTGAAATCGAATTTGTGAGATATTATCTAATTAACTTGACTATCAATAAAGTTCCTCAATACTCGGTTCCTTACACTATATTTAATGAAACATGTATTATGAAAAAAAATCACTTACATGTCTGGTATATATTTTGCCATTAATCTTAATATTCCTGATTTTTGTTATATATCCAAACAAAAACTTTTTTTTTTTCCTTTTTTTGCTATTTTATCTAATTTCCCTATTTTTTGAAAAACTAACCAATCCACTTTTCTATGGTAAAAAAGTTGAATGTAATATAAATACATTTTATTTAATAAAGCGATGGACTAAAATATCCCACTCGAGAAGACTTTAAAAACTGAAGGAATAGTTAAAAAAAAACGAAGTCCTAAAATTTAGGAGAACAAATAATATTATTGAAATTATTGAAAAGAAAAGAAAAAAAACAGAAAATATCTAAGAAAAAAAGATAACTTTAAAATAAGTTTATGATAATCTCAATCTTTTATAAATAAATATATCCAAGATTGAATATTATCACACGAATGCCTTCTATATGTAAAACTCATGTCCTAATTGACAATAATAGTTAGGGAGAAAACCCTACACCAAATTGGTGGACCGAACTACTTTTTCGATTCGATTCGATTCAATTAAGTGTTTATAAGAGTTAGAACATAATAGAACCAATTCGGTTATGTCTCCAATTTGCTCCAATCGAATTCCACTTAAATTAGATTAGAGTTTTGGCGTAAAGAGGAAGAAGAAAAGTGACAGAAATTGAATTGCAAAGACTAAAACAATGAGCAAAGAAGAGATTGAGATGAGAAGTTGAGAGAGATACCTAAATGAAAAATGACTAAATAAAAGGAATAGAAAAAAAGTGTTTAATAAAAAAACAAAAAAGGAGCAGTATTATTGCATTTTTTTTAGGTAAAGTTGAACGAGTTGTCAAGGCTGTCTAAATTAAAACAACAAAAAATGCAATGATAACATAAAGAAGAGTAAAAAATTGGAGGATAAGCAATGTTTAAAATGTCGTTGTCAACAGGAAAATTTTTAGTACTCCCATAGTACCATATTCTATAGGTCCACATTATAAATTTTTCTTATTTAATATTTATGAACCCTACAATGATTTCCGTAAGTCCAACCATATTTATAAAAGTACCTTGATGTGACACACAGTAAATGGAGGTAATATGAAGAACATTTTGTACTACTATGGTAACTATTGATAAACGCCAATGTCAATAGACATTTTTGAAAAATTATAAAAACAACAAATTAATTAAAAAAACACTAAAATTAAGTTAAAATGTTGATTGTAGTGACAAATTGTTACTTGTTTTTTTAATAATTCATATACCTTTATTAATATAATAGAAATGTTGACGTCGAATTTATAAAAATGTGAAAATATGAATGAAAATGTTAGAAATGTGTAATATAAACATAATACTACGAGAATAATTTTGTTTGTTGGGAATAAAAAGTGGCAATAAGACGAAAGAAGAGAATAAAATGAACAATAAAAAAGATGGACAAAAGGGACAGAGAATAAAGTATAACAAAGGAGAATCATTTTTCTAATTTTCTTCCTTCAATTTCTATTCATTATTATTTGCCTATTTTAATTTTTGGTTCAATTTCTAATTTTTACCACTTTCTAATTATGCAATCTTTTGGATTAAAAAAAACATTTTTGTTGTCTAAGTTTTTCATAAAAGCAAAAGCAATCGTTTAAACGACGATTTCATTTAGTATTTTCTATTTTTGAAATTTTTGTTGGTCACCTCTCAATTTTTTAATTATAATTTTTATACTTTTTAAAACAATAGTTTCTAGCCAAATTTTTAAAAATAAAAGGAGTTGTTGAAAACTATTTTCTTTCCGTTTTCAAAACTCGATTTAGTTTTTTGATTTTTGAAAATTTTAATAGAAATTGAATAACAAAACATAGAAATTGATGGGAGGAAGTTGTAGTATTTATAAGCGTGATTTTAAGAAATCAAATGGTTATTGAATGAGGACCTAGTCTTTGAACTTTAGTTAACAACGATTTTAGTCCAAAATTTTCAAATTTGTTACAAAATTGTCCCTAAAGTTTAACATGTAAGTTGGTCAATATATTTTCAAATTTATAACAACTCAATCTCTATCGAAAAAAATCTCATCAAAATTAAGTTTCAGTTTTGATTATGTAAAGACGTAGTCTTCGTATTCATACACATATTTAATTTATTTAATTCTATTAAATTTTAATATTAATCTTTATACACATTTTAAAGCACATTAATAATTTGGAAGAGGTGATGTTTGGAAATGCTTTTATAATTGTTTTAAGAAAGAAAAAATTAACAATTTTAAATAGATGGTAAATCAATTAATTGAGGTGATTTTTGATCAAATAATTAACAAAAATCACTTAAGAAAATAACTATTATTTGGAAATCGAAGTGTGTTTAGCAATTTGATGGTTCTAAATCATTCTTTAGTTTAACATTAATAATTTATATGTTATCAAACACTTATACTAAAACCATATTTAAAAAAAAAAAAAGCCCATTAATAGTTATCTAAATTTGATTTTGGTCTAGATTTTTAATGGAGGAAGTGCATTAACCAGAATAAAAGTGCTTTTAAATGGTCAACAATACTTCTTTACATAAAATGTTATTGTTTATCTGCCTACTTTTTTTAGTCTTAAAGTGTTGTGGAGGAAATAAACTAAGCAGGGCTTTAGAAAATTGTTTTTGACTTAAAATCTTATTCTATTAATTTCTCACAATACTTTATTTATTTATTTTCATTAATTACTATAGACTCAACCACTCTTTACAAAAATTCATCTCCTATTATGGCTTACCACCTTTTTATTCTTTCTTGGTTCATTTTAAACATAGGACTTGTCTATTCATATTATTCTCACCAATCTCTTCTTTCAAATATATTTTAACTACTTTCAATAAATACATTTTTTCTTCACTTATCATCTCTATTTATATACTTTTCTTGTTATTCTCTTTCTTCACATAGACGGACAATTTATGATCTTTATCTACTTATATTATTTCTCAAATCTTTCTTTTCATACCTACCTAACTTTTGAAAGTTTTTCTTACGGGCCAATCTTGTATACATATATATACTAGAATATAACCAAACAACAAAATCTATTTATTTTTATATTAAACAATTTGATTTTAAAAAAATGCTTTTTATAAGTGCATTCTCAAATATAGCCTTAGAAAAGATTCACAAATGATTACGTATAGACCACATGAGAGGCTTTGATGGTAAGTAATACTCTTCATTTTTTAATGCATGTGCAAATATTACCTTTATCTATTTTTTATTCCTTTTCTTTTCTAAAATCACAAATCTTTAGAGGATGATGACTTAAGCTAAAACCTATATAATTACATAAATTTAAGTAGTCAAAGCAGCTATGCTTGAATCTCCATCAGTTAATTTTAAAACCAAAAGGTACATATAAACCCAAATGTTTTGTATACAACAATTTCTTCAAATCAAACACACACATAACTGAACTTCAAAATTGTATACTCATATTTTGTATAAGTTAAACTTCTCAACTCCAAATATAAATACAAGAACAGATTTGAATTTTATAATCGAGTCAGGTTGGTTATGAGAAGTAGAAAGTAGTGTGGATATGGGAATGGGGGCACAATTGGGATTGGTTCCATGAGTCATAGAGAAGGAGAGACGTATATGTGTGGCATTCTGAAGGCCACAAAGAATCCCAAAATTAAAGCAAAGCAATTGGGGGAAATGGGATCATGGGATAGAGATGGTTTAGGGCCACAAAATGAAATGACTTTGTTTTTTCATTATTCTCAAAGCCATGGCCCATGTGAGGGCTTTGTCTATATAATATTTTCACTATTTTTGTGGGTGCACCAATGGACCATTTTTCTACACATCAACCACGTTTTTTTAAGTGTCTAAATTTATTGCATAATTTGACTCTTAATTACTACTTAATTGTTTAGTTACATATGTGAATTCTTATCGATTTTATCAATTGATGTGTTTATGTCTATGATTCAATTTTGTCTCGATGTATTTATGTATTGTCACTTCATCATTTTATGACTTGGTTGAATAATTGTAACATGACCTATCCTTCCTTTTCCTTCACTAGTTTTACATTGGTATAGAAAAATAAAAAAATGAAAAAATAAAAAAAATTAGCCTTGTAACAACCTAAACAACAAAAAAGTTTGATAACAACCAAATCATATAGTGACATCACATAAATGATCATATGATCAAACTTACCCTCTCTCTCTCTTTAATTTTTAATGAAAGCCTTTTATTTGCAAATTAGTTATCTTGACTTGATTAGTAATTAGTAATGATATGCGTTTATTTATTATTATTCTTTTAATTAAAGCAAAAAGACAACAACAATATAACATTAAGTTGTTAGACACCAATTCACAAAACCATTCAGGATAAGGGCGAGGGAGAAGATTAGAGTGATTCTCCTTCATAGTTTTATGAGTTAGCGAATAAACCAACACATTTTAACTACAAAAAAATCCATTGGGTCTGACTATTATGATATGTTTATCATCACCAAGGTCTTTAAAAAATTAATGATGCAAGAAACTCAATGGGTTATGATATAATATTTGTAAGTTTAACCTAAAAGATTATTCCACTGTAAAGTAATCTAATAACAGCTAGTAATTACTCAATCAATACATAGTATTAAGAATATTCATTGATCTCACCAAATTATTTAAAAGTAAGAAAAACGAAAGATTGTTTCATCAATTATTATAGTTCAAGCATAGCATTGGATGTGATACATGTTTTGATTCATGTCACCCTATCATATTCACATACAATAAAATTAGGACACAAGTTGTTTTGTTGAAAATTAATGTTGATATTTATTTGAACGTCGAAAGAGAGGAGTGTGTGGATTTTAAATATAAAGAGAAGGCATTGATAAATCAATATTATGAAGAGGGAGTTCCTCCTCGATGATGATGTACAAGATTAATTTAATGGCTAATTATATTTTAAATTAAAGAATCTGTTCGAAAGATATGGTTGGAGCACCTAGTATTAAAATACTATTTCTTTTGTGAAAAAAGTATATAATTAATATTCTAATAAAATTGTTGGGAATTTGAATTTCCATTTTTGCGTTTTTGACATTTAAAAGAAAAAAGTATGGGGCGCTGGTGTTAAAAAGAATAAATCAACGATTGAGACAATTTATTTATTTTGAGTGCAATAATTGTTTGTTCCTAATGCAAATACGCGGCCGCGCCACCCACAATCCCATACCATGCCTCTTCCTTCTTCTTCTTCTTCTTCTTCTTCTTCTTCTTCCTCCTCCTCCTCTTTTCTCTTCCATTTTCGACCTCACTCATCACCAATTTTCTCTCTCTAACCCTCGCCATGGACGACACCTCCGCTCTAAAACCAGACCAACCGCTGCCCAATCTCCGCCGCAGGAATTCCATCACGGTACCAGTCGCCGTGCCATCTAAATTAAACCTTCTCGCCGCCACCAAGTCCTCCCGTGGTGCAGCGGCATCCCCGCCTCTACCGTTAGCTTTCGAGCTCGTCCCAATAAAATCCTCCTCCTCCGCCTCCTCTCCTTCCCTTGCCTACACTTCCCTCAGAGACATTTTGCCCTCGGCCACCGCCATCAGCTCCCCCACCGCCGCCTCTGCTGCGAATTCCGGGTACGAGATCTCGATCCGAAACCGCCTTGTGAAGCAGGCGGCGTGGGCATATCTTCAGCCCATGTCCTCCTCTCCAGGCTCCTCCGGACCTCACCTCCTCCGCCGTATCTGGCTCAGATTTTCAGCTTGTCTCAGTTTTCTCAACCTGCCCATAATTTCCAGTATAACCAACGCTTTTGATCGGATATTTCGCGTTGTTGGGGTCAATTTTGTCTAATTATGGCGAACAGGGGAAATACAAATCAGCTCTTCTTTGACTGAAATCAATCATCTCTGTTTCTATTCTGTTGTGTGTATTAATGATTATATACACATACACCCCCTATAAGTAGAGTTGAAGAAGAAGAAGAAGAAGAAAAAAAGAAAAAAAAGATGTAAATATTTGAAGAAAATTTCCAAAATGAATCTATCTTATGCTTCCTTAGGTTGGGGAGAGGGTTTTCAGTTCCTTTTTTTTCTTTTTGTACAGTTTTGTTTGGCAACTTCTAATGTGTTTTTTTCGATCCTCTGAATCGAGCTTGGTTGTAGTTTTGATCTTCATAAAAATAGTTTGTTTGGTCATGGAGCGGAAATTGCACATCAAATTCCTCCACCGTGCCTGTGGAACGCCGACTATTGGAACCAAGCAGATGAGGGGCACTTGGAAACCATTTCCTAGCCTTACTCCTGCTCGAGTCTTTGCTCTGCCTTGGTGGTTTCCGGAAGAACGAAGGCAGCTCGTTTGGCGGTGGCGGCGCGCTTGGAGTTGGATGATGCTCGTTCCTCTGCAAAATGCGAATTTACTTCTCTAATTAAATGGGAATGGATGATCTTGCCAGGTTCAATTCCTGGTAAGGTTTTTGTAAATGTCTTAAGGCAATGGAAAAATAAGTACTGTTTCGTTGTAAATTTGCTACTAAAACTAAAAGGGTGCTTTCCTTTCCCCAAATCTTTCAAGGAGGAGGAATATAGAAGATTACCCTGGTTTGTTGGGCTGCTGCAGCTGCAGGCCTTGAGGGCTGAGAAGCCAAGTAGTTAAAAACTTGGACGATTGCAGATTGGCTCAACTCAGTGCAGTTTCTCCAGTAGAACAAGGCCAAATCCCAGGCCTTCACTCTCCAATTCACCATCTTCTGTTCAATATCAACTTCATGTTTATCTACCAAGGGCCGCAGCAAAGTTTGGAACACATAGCCTGTTCCCTGCATCGTTTTAGCCCCCATTAACAAACACAACAGCTTTGCTCGGCGTTTAGAAAGTTGTGTTCAAATTAAAACTAACAACTTACACTATTCATAGATTACATCTTGTTCTAAAGCTACTCTCAGAATAATTCCACCAAAATCGAGTACATCATTCATTATCCCCAAAAGATGCTAAACAAGTTTTCTATACTTAAATACAAAAAGATTCTTCACAAATTGAAGACACTATACTTTTAGTAGGATTTAGATACTCTATTTCAATTTTCACTTTATTTTCAAAATCAACATTTTTGTTCTAAAATAATCCATAATTTTGTAAGCAATGTTACACGTTTAGCCTTTCAAGTTTATATTTTGTTTCAATTTTAGTTTTCAAGTTTCAAATTGATACCATGTCTATATAATTTAAGGGGTTTAAAGTTTATATACAATGTAAATGGCAATATTACTATATGTACAATTTATTAGTTTTCTCTTTCATTGGTCTACAAGTTCATCAAATAACATATCAAGGATTGATGTTAATGATTAGATTCACTCGTTTTTTCCTTACCTTAGTCTTTGGATACCACAAATAGATAAATAGAGCCAGCTTCAATTCTCCGTACATGGGCAACCTTGACAAGGTTTTGGACCATAAATTTTGAGCACAGGTGAAATGATGAAAAATGCAACACAGTTCAAATTCCTCAAGGTAAAAAAGGGAAAAGAAAAGAAAGCTACACATACCATGCGACTAAAGTGTCAGCAATTCTCTCAACAACTGTTAAAATGGCCACAATGATCCTGCAAGAAATTAAATAAATAGGAATTCAAATTAAAAGTAATGTAATCAAAAAACAAAGTAGCAGACAAAGGCAAATGCCAAAGCCAAAGCAATAAAGAGAGTCAAGAAAACCCTTTCCACTGAATTCCAAAACGCAAAAATCTAAGGCGATTATCATCATATTCATCAAAATTAAACATGTAATAAACGTTAATCGTAAGGATTAGAAAGTTATTCGACCAATAAATTCTCGATTATTAGGAGGAACAACAAAATAATTAGGTCAACAACTACAGATCAAGACAGACATCATCAACCATTCCACCAAATCAAAGTGCAAAAATGGATTCGTTTGTACCAAAATTGACACCAGAATTGAAGCTCACGAATCTCAATCCGGCTCTGCACAACTGTTTTGTAGCATTGAAACGCTGGATATGCATAACCAAACAACATCCTACATTGATAAATCATTCATCAATCACAAAAATCACCTCATAATAAAAACAACCAGAGAAACTCTCTTAGAATATGGAAAAGAACTTACAGAAGGCATCGAACCATCAACTCTCCCAACATTGTGAATCGCTAATTCCCGCCAAATTTCACCTGAAACAGAGTTGGACAACGGAACACCAAACACTCAATTAAAAAAAAAAAAAAAAAAAAAAAAAAAAAAAAAACCCTCAATCCGTCGGAAACCTATTCAAGATCCAATATCAAGAGTCCCAAAGTCATAAGCAGTGATCAAGCAAGATTAAAAAGGAAAAAGGGAAGAATGATTTACCGTATCGGAGAAGAAAATAATGAACTGGGTGAGTTGACTGAGCAGAAACGGAATCCCCCAAAATTTCTGAGCAGACACTGGGGGAAGAAGTCACATTGAGCGAATAGTGCCCGACGAGAAAGCAGAGGAGAGCCGGCGTGGGAAGGTAATGGAGGAGAAAGAGGAAAGTGGAGTTTAAAGGGTTGGGGGAAAGGATTTGAGATGGCGTGAAGGAAATGGGGATTGAGAAGAAGAGAAGATATAGTTATGGAATTTGTAGAGAGAGAGAGAGAGAGAGAGAGGATTTCTTGCGGCGAACGTCTTTGTCGATCTCTTGCACGCGATTCAGTGAGAGGCGAGACCGGATTTTCTTGGGATTCTTCTTTAAGAAAACAAGTTTGGTTCTCCAGTCCAGGCAGTTATTGGGGAGGCTAGTTTCGTACTTTTGCACAACCCCCTTATTCACTTTCATTTTAACACATAATTTTAGGCCCCTTCTAATAAAAATTTTAGGCTCCTAATTTTACTCTTTTTTTAAAAAAAAAAAAAAAAAAAAACATTATTGAATTTTTAATCAAATTTACAAGACAAAATTACATTTTTGTTTTGAAGATCGAGTTGACTATAGTGAAATGAGTAAAAGCGACTTGATCGAGAAAAAAAAAGAGAAAAAAAAAAAGAAAACCTCTAATGAATTCCCACAAAGAATTTTTAATCATGTGTGTGATTCATTTTTTATAAATATTCTAGCACACGCTCGACTTCTTATCCTAGGTGCAACTCCGACAAGCGCTAGTAAAGAATGCAAGGAGGAACTCTCTGCATTATTATATTCCATCTTGAGAAAAGAGGTAAATTGGTAAGAAGTTTGAGGGAGCGAATTAAAAAGCTCATATTTACAAAATAGACGAATCTTCTCTATTATATCTTTAATTTCTCTCTAGGTATAAATTTTGTGGTGAATGTTATACCCCATAATGTTAGCAAAGATCATCGATTTTGGAGAATACTATTGAGATATACTCAAGTTAGTAAAATACACACAAAAAAAAAAAAAGAAAATTTTTAGAATTATAATTTTTTAAGTTTTCAAGATTTAGGTTGGACGAGAATTTGAATCACTAATCTTTTAGTCAATCATACATGTCTTAATCGATTGAATTATATTCAAATCATCAACAACCTATTTTAATACAGTAGACATGACATGTTGACATTTTATTAACCATATTGGTGAGGTAAATTAAGAATGTAATCAAAACTAAGTGACTAAAAAAATTCAAGACACAAAATTATATTATAAATATGAGAGAATTATTTTCAAACACTATTTGCAAATTTTCTTTTGAAATATGACATTAAAAATACGAGACAAAAGATTTGAATTGATATTTTACAAGAAGAGTGGTTCAAGACTTCTCTGAACTTTAAAATATATTTTTATGTATATTCAAACTTAATAAAATTAACCAAATTTATTGTCATGCCTTACGAACTCGTCTCATTTTATCTCCATAAATAAAAAATAAAAAATAATAATATAACGTGGAAAAGAGATTAACGAGAATAAAAATGTGTAGTTTTTTTTTTTTTTTTTCAAATTATGAATTTGAATTAGTCATGTGAGTTAATTATAAATTTTTTCTGCCTTTGTGATGACGTAACTTGGAAGAAGTTGATTAATGATATAGAATTTAGGAATACGAAACTTTGGGTCCAAAAAGAAAAAGTAAAAATGATAATTAAAAATAAAATGAAATTCAGAACATGCCTCAAATTTTAAAACACCTAGGAAATAACGATTAAAATAATATTTAAAAAAAAATTGTTGAAGTTAGTTGACCGTCTTCCCACTTTCCCAAACCCTCCAATTATTACGAAGCATTTGATGTTTTTTTTTTTTTTTTTTTTT
>QLSR01000557.1:158833-175308 GCA_031780015.1 Citrullus colocynthis | reverse complement strand
ATTTTTTTTTTTTTTTTTTTTTTTCTCTCTCTCTCTCTAATAATGAAAAGTAACTCGAAGCTTCCATGTACACTCCACAGCGACATTTTAAAATTTCAGGCCTTTTGACCCTCTCCTTGTCCTTGGTTTCCCTAACCAATCTTCTTTAAATTAATGAATAAAAAATCCCTAAAATTTTCAACTTCTATCTCTCATTTTCTTTTTTATTCATCAAATTAGACTTTTTTTCTCTAATTTTTCTATTACATTTAAGAATGATAACAATAAGAGTTTAGGTTGGAACATGTATCTAAATACAATTTCGATGAAATTGAAAGTTTATAATAATATAGATCCAACCATATCTATTACATGTACTTAAAAAAGCTACCACAAAAAACAAGATAAAGAAAATTCAAGAGGTTTTCACATTACATCTTCAAAAGTTAGTTAATGCACGAGAAGATACAACTTTTTAACCTAAATTTATGTAATTCAACGAGTTAAGAAGAGAGTGGAGTGTGAAGATGACAGGAGAAAAGCCGTGTAGTTTGAAAGAAGACATGGTGGACAAAAAAATGAAGTGTGCAATGTATTAGAATTAGTGATGTCAAACTATGTCAAATGTGCACATCAAGTTTGCCACCTTTTTAGAGGAGTTATTTAAAGACAATTTGGAGCATTTCTACATTTTTAGTTTTTCATTTTGACTTATTAATTAGTATGCAATTAAACTTCAAGTTCCTTGGTCTTATTTTTTACAATTTGCATTTATTTGTGTTAGAATGAATTTTAAATTCTTAGACCTTTGCACGATCTTTTGGTCTTTAAAATAGTCTATAATACTCTTCAAAATTCAGATAAATGATGTTAAAAACCTTATGCATTTATTCAACCCTTTTGTTATTGTCTTTTTTCAAATCTTGCTTTAGATTTGATGTTTAAATCAACTCATTGGATTAGTTTTGATTAAGCTAATTCTGGAACAAATTTTCTAAAGCAAGATTTGAGAGTTAAAATTAATTTTTTTCCCTGAATTAATGTTTCAACTCAATTGTATCTTCAATTAAACTTGAGTAGTCTTAGAAAGTTTTATGTGTAAGATACATAAGTTAAAAAAGAAAACTTTAATCTTAAAGTCTATTTGAGACGTTATTTGATTCTATGTTCAAACGGGGACCTAAATTAAACAGTGAAAATTTGTATTTTTTTTTTTAATTTGTTTTTAAATTTTAAATTTTAAATATTTTTTATTTCTCTATTTTTTTTTTTTTCTTTTTTGCTACTTTTTAATTACCAACTAAATGTTAAGATATTAGTTAATTAAATTTATGAATTTTACATATTCAGAGATTATACATCTTTTAATTTATCAAAATAATGCAAGAAATTTATAACATAAAATAAGAAAGTTGCTCTCAAAGAAAACAACATAATTTGTGTATTTCAAAATATTTAACATTTAAAAGTTAGAAACAAATTAAAAAAAAAATACAAATTTTCACTGTTTAATTTAGGTTCTTTTTTTATTTTTTTTTTGTTTTTTTTTTTTTTTTCTATGCAACAACAAGGATGATAAATCAAGTTTAAAGCAACAGAAATGACACTTATTTTATATTTTCTCATTCCTATGTAACTTCTACTAAAATAGTTAGGGAGGAAGAAAATCCAAGAATTTACAATGCTCAACAATAACTTTTCTCATTTTTCTCACATGTATCACTCCTAAAATAGTTCTAAAAGAACACACAACACAAACTTCGTTTGTGTTTTGGGAATATAGATGACCGAAATCTTTAAATGCCCAAAATAATAGATGTAATTGTGTTTGTTTCGTAGATTTTTTACTTGTAAATATCTTGAATTTACATTATGTTCTAAGAATGTGCTTACAACTATTCATTAATTTATAATTAATTTAATATAATTTAAACTTATGTAACATATTACTTTTATACGTATGTTAATTTAAGATTTTTTTTATAATAAGTATTTATCTATATTTAAAGTTAAATATATTTCTAAAAAATATAAAAGCAACTACAATATAACAAAAAAAAAAAAAAGAGAGAGATATACACAATAGATAATATGAAGGAAAAAAAAAAGTAATGATAAATAAATAAAAATAGGATATCCTCCCCATGAGAATTCAAAAAATCCATGTTTTAGGAGATATCCAAAACTTAAGGATGTCTTAAGATACTCGAAAATGTTTAGATGCTAAGTCATCATGAAATAAACACGGTGATCTAAATAATCATTTTATGAAAATCAAAACAAATGACAGAATTTAAATCAGCAAATTAATTTAAGGTTATTCTTACCAGAGTGTTAGGATGCCACAAGTAGATAAAGAGAGCCAGCTTGAATTCTCCATACATAGGAAACCATCCCACGAAAGCATCAGTAATCCTCTCAACAGTTGTTAAAATTGCCACAATGATCCTGCAGAAACAGATTTTATAAACTATAAAATTAAAATAAATAAATAAATAAATAAATAAGCATTCAGCAATTTTGGAATTAAAAGTTACCAAAATTGACACCAATATCGAAGCTCTTCCACCTGAACTGGAGATTTCACCACCGCCTCGTAGCATTGAAACGCTGGATAAGCATACCCAAATATCATCCTGTGTGTTTCAAACTTCTTCATCAATAATTAACCAAACACAGAAATTCAAACCAAAGAAACCAAAAACATGAAGAAATCGAAGAACTCACAGAAGGAATCGAGCCAATAAATCACCCAACATTTTTTTCTGCTTTGATCGATCGGTATAAACAGAGTTCCCCCCATCGGAGAGAGAGGCTTTATATAGTTTTTTTTTTTTTTTTTTAAAAAAAAAGTTGTCTAGAGAGACTCGGCTTTCTGGATTGCTTCTTTTTTCTTTGCACGAGATTTGGTCAACCCGAGTAAAATTCATTAATAATAATAATAATAATACATCTTAAGTACTCCAACTCATAACGCTACCTTGCATCTTAGAAATACAATTATTTAAGTTTCTTTTCAGTTCAACAGCCTAACTTAATTGTCAAACCGTCACAAACATGAACACATCTCTACTTGCATCATCCTATGAAATAAATGTTAGAATCTTTTTGTTCTCCTTTCATATTTATTTTGTTTTTACTTTTCTATCTTTTAATATTAAGCTTAGAATCAATTGCTTCTATATTTATGGTTTTAAATTTTTTTTGACATGTCAACCTTATTTTCAATGATATTTTTCATATGTTCATGATTCTTGTCATCAGTCATATCCATCTAATTGTGTTTCTAAGAAGGATTGATAACTAATTGAAAAGATTGTATGAAAACAAATGATGCTTTCAAAAACCAAAAAAACAAAATATGGTTATCATATAGAACAAAACTTTTGGGTTTAGTTTATAATATCGTAGTTAAGGGTATTTCTTTTAAACAAATTTGAAATTTTAGGGTAAAAATTAGGTCTCGATTTGATATTTTGTTTTCGGTTTTTAAAAATTAACCTTATAAAAACTAATTTCACCTATTGATTTTTTTATATATTTTTTTATCTATACTTTTGAGAGTATTTTAAAAAATTGAGCTAAACTTTGAAACTTAAAAAACTTAAAAAAAGGTTTTTAAGAAGTTATTTTTTATTTTTAGATTTTGGAGAATTTAAATGTTTAACGAAAACTATAAACTATCGTAAGGAAGTTGTAACTAAGAAAACAACCGCATTTATTTTTGAAAATCAAAATCAAATCAAATAAGGCTTGAATGTTTCAAAATTTGGGAACATAAATGGAAACGTACTACAAAAAATTAGGAGTAGTTTATATAATTTAATCTATTTTTAAATCCTTGGAAAAAAAAATCGTCTATCCCACAGTTTCTATCGTGAAACTATAGTTTCTCATAAACGAGAGAGAATTTCATTTGATTCTGTAAAAGTAGTTTTGTTCTAATATAGGAAATAGTGTTCGCTTGTGGCGTTAGGGAAAGTTTTTGTTATTATATTTATTGATAGTTTTTTTTTATGTATTAATAGCAATGTTTTTTTTTTTCTTCTTTAATATTAATAAGATGGAGAATTGAACTTTTAATCTTTAAAAATGGAGCGTATGTCAATATTGCTTAATCAAATTTACTTTAATTGACAGTGATGTTAACTTTATAGATAGTGTGAAATTCATGAAACAACATATCTATTTTTTTTCTTGTCTTTCTTTATATTATTTCATAAATTTCGATTTTTTTTTAAGTATGTTGATACATTTTATTTTTTATTACTATGGTAAAATTGGATAAAATTTCAGTGAATTTTTTTTTTTAAAAAAGAAAACTTTGAGTTAGAACTAACCTTAAATAGCAGTAGAGAATACATTAATTAGCCTATCTAGTTTGTGTATATCACATTACCATCAAGCTAATTTAAATTAAAATAGACGTGGCTAAATCAAAGTATATCTAAAATAAAGGATATAATCCTAGTTTTATTAATGTTTGAAAACTGAAAGATATAATAGTCAAAGATTTGGCCACGGTAGGTGATCATAAGAGTTAACCACTGAAAGTAGTCGTCGAAGCTGGACGCATGAGGTGGTTCTCACCCAAATGGGGCATTGAAGGTGGATTTTGTTGGAGTTAGCCAATCGGAGGGAGTCATCGTAGTTTGTTGCTAGAATTGGTCGTCTGTGCTTGGAGTCATTGGAAATATTGGAGAGAGTGAGAACAAGTTATTTTAACAATTGAGTTGTAAATAGTTTTACTGTAGTAAAATGATAGGTTAAAATAACTCTAACCCCATATTACCTTAGCACACATCCCAGACGTTAATCAATTCCAAATTGGTGCTTCAAACACCTCTCTAGGGACTAAATTTATGATGGTAGATTAAAATATCAATATCGAAAATTTAATTTTATGAATAAATCAACAATAAACAGATATTTGAATCCTTTTATAATGGGTTATTAGATTACAATCTTGTAATAAACTTGTTTAATTAACCTTATAGAACTTTTTTATTTTAATTTCATGCTTTCATAAAGTCTATATTTTGGTATTTGTAACTTTGGAAATGACAATTTTGGTCTCTATTTATAAGATTATACTATATAAACTCATGATACAATGGAAACCTTTAATATGCAAAGTTTTCATTTTAATAAGTTAGTTGTTATTTTAGACTATCACATGACAAATTATAAATTACCGACGGAGAAATCAGAATATTCTAACACAACTCTTCAAACCACAATTCAACTCTGAGGAAAAAAAAAAAAAAAAAACATCTCATTCAAATTGGATAAAATTGGGCCAATGTCGTTGTCATTTCTCATACATTACTCTCTTTCTTCTCGTAGGCAGGGAAAAAAATCAAATATCAAATAACAATTTGTTGATTTTTTCAATATTCTAACATAATTAAAATTGAAATTCATATGAGTCTATTTTAAATTTTAATATGCCAATATAATCCATCACTAAGAAGAAATTGATTTATGATCATAATATAATATTTAGAGAGACATAAGATGGGTCCTAAAAGAAAAGTAAATGAGATTATAAGAAGACTTCTATTAATATAAATAAAGACTTACAACTTCAAATATATTCTTGGACTCGATTTACTTACATGAATATTGACTAAAATTTATAGCATTATTTTGGACGCTACATAAAATTCAATTTTATATCTAATATCAATTAACTTTTAAATATTTTAATATGTCAATAATTTATTAGATAGAAAATTGGAAGTGAATGATCATATTAAATATTAAAGCTTTTTTTTTTTTAAGAAAAAAAAATTAGACACGCAATAGAAAGTTACTTTTAAATTTTAAACACCTTTCAAACAGACAAAAATTGTAATTTAACATAGTATTAAATATAATATTTTCTGATTTAGTCAGCCATTGTACCATTGGGCCAGAGGGTCCAAACTCCCTTGCTAATTGGGCTGGAGAAATCGAAGCTTCCCCTTTGATTAACTAGATCAACATCTATGTTAATGTCATTTTAAAACTACGTAAATATAGAAAAATAAATATAGTTGGATATTTAAGTTAAAATTTGGAATTATTTAATTAGGCTACTCTTTTCGTGCTATGTTGTAGCATTTAAATAATCACATTTTATGATTTTCTGGACGAGTATAACTTGTTTTTCCAACCACATGTATTATGTGTCAACATAAAATAATTGAGATTTTCTATAATTCATTGAAAATAAATATAACAAGAAAATTTTGAGACTACACCTATACTTTTAACTTAATCAAGGGTCAATATAAACACAGTCCACTCATTTTTTTTTTTTTTTTTTTTTGAGGTTTGAAGATTTAAATCATCATATATCCCACAATGTTGAACTAAAAATAATAAATGCTAAATTTTAATCACAAGTTTGTTTGATTTGTATTACATGAAAAACGATTTATATAAATGCGAGATTACTGTAAAGTGACTATGAAAATAATTCCTAGTCAAATATTTTTTGAACAATCAATTTTAAAGATATTCTTTTTTTAAAAAAAAATTATAAACCAATAAAAAAAAATAGTATATAGATTTTTGTCCTTTTAAATCACTTTGGAAATTAATTCAAACGTCGCACCTTACCGTAAATTGCTGAAAGAATTGTTTCTCATTTCCTCCTTTATTTAGTGAGGCAGCCTTTTAAAGAATAAGAAGATGCTATTATAATAAGTTTTAGATTATAAATTCAAGTTGTATATTTTATTTTTATTGTTGTCAAAAAAGAAAGTGATCTCATGCAATTATACAGACATACACAAGGGCGAATAATGTATTTTATTTATTTATTAAAAGAACCACGTCTTATAAAGAAGAGAACAACCGTGTGGTCTCTCACGTGCCTAAAAACTATAGGATGATTGAGGAATAAGTTAAATGGCCGCTTGGTTTGGTTTTGGTCAAAACAAATATCCGTCCAAATCCAATAGTTTACTCATGCACTCGTGACATTTTTTTTATTAAAAAAAAAAATTATGTTCATTCTTATAAAATTGTAAGATATTTTCAAAGTAATATGGATATGTTGCTCTTCTAGCTCACTCATCAATTTTTATTTTTTTTCCAAATGATATCCCTATGTTCAGTTATGTTGTCAAAATAATACTTTAATTGATACGCCAATTTTTTATATATGAATAAGTGTATGAAAGAATTTAATTTACAATGTTTATATATATCTAAGTAAAGTTGGAGAAATTTAAAAGATTAAGAACGAAGTTGAGAAAAAACTATATAAACTCCTACCATTATTGAAAATTATCTAAATTAGTCTTTTTTTTCTTGAGTACAAGAAATGTTTGATAGAATTTTGAACCTTCAATTCTAAAGAGATTAGATATCTGATTGTATATGTGAGTATTAATACAATTGGTCAATTTTTAGTGAAATTACATTGAATGTAAAATTTATTTATCTATAAAAATAAATTAATTAAAAAAAAAAAGTTCAATCCGGGGAAGGATTAAATAATGGTGTCAACAAATAAGTAAATAAAAAAAAAAATAAAGAATTCGAATTCATCTAAAAGATAAACTGAATAATTAAAATGAAGTGGATAATATTGTTAATAGAGGAAATTAAGGGTGAAGTTTTTGGATTTTGTGCGCACTTGTGACTTTGGTTTAACCATGGCTATATATATATATGTAATTTATTTTATTATGAATTTGGTTTAACAATGATTGAACTCATGGGTTGGTGTTGGAATTATGAATTATGAATTCGTGGGATTGTTAGCAAAAGGACAAGCACTGCCCTCACGGACCATACAACTTTGTGCCAATTATTTATACTTTTAATTTTTATAATATATATTTTATATATTATTTATCAAACATATAGATCCAAACGTCATTTTCTTTCCCCCGACATAACATTTCTTATGAAATTTTGATTGATGTGTATTTTTCATACCAATACAATAAGATTTTAATTTGTCTATACGCATCTGCCAAAAATATTTGACATATCCAACATGGGCATAAAGAATGAATGAAAAATATGTTGTGGTGCATGTACCTCAACAACAACAAAATTAAGTTATTATTATATATTTTAATTAGACTCTAATTTAGCCACACTACATATATTTATATTCTAATAGATTTGCATGTATTTTTCTTTTATAACATTTAAATTTCACTTACCAACATAAATATAACTCAAATAATTAATGCATATGACATCTATTAATTAAGAGATGAAATAATCTTCCTTGAATTCTCTTGCTTCCATACATTTTTATATTTATTCTATTTATATCAGTTAATTTTTTAAGAATTTATTTTCGTACCTGAATTCTCAAAGTCTATTTTATTTGAAGGAAAAATTAACTACTTTGATCTTCATTAATATTTATATTTAGCGATGTAAATATTTATCCACATAATACCCACTTCAACAATCTAATCTAGGGAGCAGATACATATGAAGCTGATTTATGTATACTAAAAAAATAGTTAATTAATTATATCAACTTGTTTGTTTTCTCCAATAGCATCATGACCTTCCTCAGGCTTAAACCTCCAAAATTGACTACAATTTTGAAACCATCTATAAAGTAGATCACAAGACACACAGACAAAACAAACAATTAATTAAATAAACAATAGAAATATTAAATATTTCTATAAACAGCAAATGTGGAAAATATAATTGTCAAACCATTTGCTTTTCATTTTTTTTTCCTACCTTATAATCTTCACAAGTCTGATCCTAAATAAATTTATCAACCAAAATTTCAAGAAAGCATTCTACGAGATTAACGGAAGAAAAAATTTTTGGTCGATTTTTATCCCAACTCTCGTAGAAGTACTGATTTTGTCTGTTGTAACTTTATAATAAATTAATATTTAAGATTTAGCGCGTAACAATTTAATTCATATACTTTCGTACTTGAAATAATTGATGGCGTGTTTGGTTTAACTTTTCAAACTTTTAATTTTGAAAATAAGTTATTTTGAAAAAAAAAATTGAAGTGTTTGGTAACCAGTTAAAATAGCTCAAAATATATTTTAAACAGTTTTATTGAAATAATTTAAATAAAAATAAATTTTTAAGAATAAACTTTTTTTATCTAATCAATCCATACATACCCTTAGTTTTTAATTTCAAATTTATAAAGATTTAGTCGGAAAAAAAAAAACACTCATTAGATTTTTAATTGACAATTTTGATTATGTAACGACATATATATCCTTTATAACTACAAACAAACTTAACCCATAATTAGTTTTATGAATCTACATGTGTCAGAAATTTTATTAAATCTTAAATATTTTTTAAATCATTACAAATTGCAAATTACAATTACAAAATTGATAATCATTAAAATTTAGGTTAATTAACCATCATCAGTTGGCCTAGTGGTAAATAATTGTGGTGACTGTGATAAAAGATTAAGAAATTATGAGTTCAATTCGTGGTGGCCACAAGTTCAAGTTTAGAATATTTCTAAATATTAAAAGAAAAAAAAAAAAAAAACTAAACCGTTAGAAGTTAGAAGACAAAATAGTGGTTTTTATAAAATGAAAGGGCTATAAATGATTTGTAACCCCAAATGTCAATCTAGCAGGAGAGTTAAGTACGTTACAGAGGTTGTCATATAATTACTAGTTGGCTAATGCTGTGACAAAATCATATCATTAATGTTTATGATAGACCACGAGTCATAATGAGATTCAACTTTGAAGGTCTCTTATTAAACTTTTATTGATTGCTTTGAAAATATAAAAAGAAAAGTTTTAAAAAAATAATTAATTCGTTAGAAAGAAGGTTCATGGAAGTTCGAAACCAGAATTAATTCTGAATTGGAAGCTTGTATTCCTTTCAAATCAATTAAAATATTAATTTTCTAAGCCATGACTTCGGGGTTTCCCAGTGCCAAATATTAATTAAGTTTGCAGGATCTTTAAAGACTCCCTAATTATAATATTTACAAAAATAAGTAAATAAATGAAGAAAATCACAAGTGGTCTGAAAATAAAATCGTGGAAGATCGACTATTAATTGAGTTGCCTACTATATTTTATACTTTCATGTAAATGATATAATATTCAAATTTCTGTTAAATTGAAATTTTTGTTTACACTTTTTTTTTTCTTTTTTTAATAGATTTTGTTAAAAGATCTACAAACCCTTAATTTTGTTTGCCACTTATTAAATATTTTTTAGAGGACTAATTAAATATATTATCAAACACATATATCTTCATTTATTGAATAAGACATTTGAACTAAATTTTCCTTAATATAATAAACAGGGATACGAGAATTTGAATTTTTAATCTACATAAGTATAACAAATAGACTCAATATTTAGAATTTAGATTTGGCACCCCATGGCGTCGATAAGGAAAATGAAAATGTGCCTTGTTAATACATGTAGTAGTCATCAATTATTTTTTTTTATATATTTTTATATCTTCAAGATCTCTTTTCATTTGAATCTGGTATATTTATTTATGTATCTCTCATTTACTCTAACATTTAATACAAATAGTAGACTCGATAGTTTTTTTATTTATAATAACTTCCCTTATAAAATAAATCGAAATTAAAATTGGTCCACTCAAACGTAATATACCAAAAATTGAAGAGGTTAAAGTTTATTGCACAACAAAGGGAGGGAAATCGAAACTCACCAATTCAATAATTAAATTAAAAAACAACTTTTTGTATCTTAATTAAAATAATAATAATAATAATAATAATTTATATTAGAGCTCAGACAAGGTCATCATATCAAGTAGGACCAGTCGTATGTCACGTGCAGGATTTATATTAGAGCTCAAAAACCAACTGCTTCCCATTTCTTGCTTCCCCCCATCAATTTCTCCTCCTCCGCCGACAATGGCCGCCGTAAAAAGAAAGCTCCTCCTCAACACAATCTCCGTCGACATTGGCTGCAGTAGTTGTCGAAAGCCCAAATCCATCATCTCACAGATCTTCCGCCCCAAGCCCAAGTCCCCGACCCCCTACTCCGACCGCCGCCTCTTCCGGTCACCATCCAGCTCGTCGGAGAAGAAGCTGACGGATGCCGACATGACTTACGCCCCCGAGGTCGTCGGAGGAGGCTTCTGGAAGATCGGCGGCGTCAGCGTGGCAGTTGAGAAAGACTCTAACGATCCGTACGTGGATTTCCGGCAGTCGATGCTGCAGATGATTTTGGAGAACGAAATTTACACTCAGGAAGGGCTTCGTGAGCTTCTTAGCTGCTTCCTTCATCTCAATTCGCCTTGCAACCATGGGATTATAATTCGAGCTTTTGCGGAGATCTGGGATGGTGTGTTCTGTGGCAGATCGGGGGTTCCCACGGCGGCGCCTGCTAAACAAAGACGCCCTGTACGGTCACGCGCCTTCTAACCGTCGCCTCATCATGCCTTTCGCATTGCTCCATCAGTTTACTCTTTTTAGTTTTTACTTTCACTCTCTTCTTTTTCTTTTTCTTTTTCTTTTTCTTTTTCTGAAGATAGGTTCATTTTTGGGG
Organism: Citrullus colocynthis; assembly: GCA_031780015.1. Classification (NCBI taxonomy): domain Eukaryota; kingdom Viridiplantae; phylum Streptophyta; class Magnoliopsida; order Cucurbitales; family Cucurbitaceae; genus Citrullus; species Citrullus colocynthis. The sequence goes on along the minus strand of QLSR01000557.1, from coordinate 163,821 downwards.
ATCTTCACGGAGTGGGTATCGGAAGATGTAATTATTGTTATTTTTTTTCTTTTACTAATTGCCAAATACATGAAGCTACCCTTTTCTTTTTCTCCTTAATATAATATTCTCTGCTATTTCTTTTGCGTAAAGAAAAAAGAAAAAAAAAAAAAAAAAAAAAGAAAGTCCATCAAAATATTGATATAATAACAATTTTATTTTGTCAAAAAAAAAAAAATAATAATAATACTTTATGCTTGTTTCTTTTTATATTCTATACGATCTATATCTTCTTTTAAAAAACATTTAAATTTTCAGTCAAATTTTTTGTTTTAAATTTTCAGTCAAATTTTAAAAGAAAATAAAAAGAAAATTTTGAAAATTATGGCTATTTGAATTTTTTATTTTTGATTTTTGAAAATTAAGTTTATAAATACTAGTTATACTATTTATCTCTTTATTTTGTTGTCTACATTTTAGAATTGTGCCAAAATCCAAGCTAGGTTTTGAAAGCTAAAAAAATTAAATTTAAAAGTAGTTTTTTGTTTTTAGAATTTGGCTAAAATTCAATTGTTTGCTTTGTGAAGATGAAAACCATGATTAACAAAATTGTAAGATAACAAGTATATATTCTAAAATAACAAGAACTAAGACCTTATTTGGTAACCATTTTATTTTTTGTTTTTGTTTTTGAAAATTAAGCCTATAGACATTACTTTCACTTTCAAATTTTTTCCTTTGTTGTCTAGTTTTTACCGATGGTTTAAAAAACTAAGCCAAATTTTGAAATTTAAAAAAGTAGCTTTAAACTTGTTTTTGCTTTTGGAATTTGGCTATGAATTCAACCATTGTACTTAAAAATGCAAATCAACTTAAGAAATGTAGAGAAAATAAGCTTCATTTTTAAAAATAAAAAAACAAAAAATGAAATAGTTATCAAACGGGGCCTAAATATATCAAAGAAGGCATACTTTTTTTTTAGTCTTAAACTTTTTGTTTAGATCTTTAAAACTTTATTGAAAATGAATAATAAAACAAGAAATTTAGAGGTGAAAGTAGTTTGTTTTTGGTTTTTTTTATTTGAAAATTATGCTTGTTTTCTCATAATTTCTCATTCATGTTTTCATATTTCATATTTAAACATAAGAGTTCTTAACCAATTTTAAAAAATAAAAACAAGATTTTGAAAACTACAAGCCTGTTTGATAACAATATGGTTTTTAGTTTTTTGTTTTTGAAAATTAAGCATATAAATAAACATTCTTCCACCTCCAAATAGGGCTTACTTTTTTTTTAGTTTTGAATTTTTTGCTTTGATGTTGAAACACTCCTAAAAGTTAGATAACAAAATGTAGAAAGCAATAGAAAAGTAGTGTTTATAGGTTTAGTTTTAAAAAACAAAAAAACAAAAAATTAAGGCCCCAATTGATAATCATTTCGTCTTTTGGTTTTGGTTTTGGTTTTTAAAAATTAAGCTTATTTCCTCCACATTCATATAATGATTTGCATCTTTGAAGTTCAATTGTTGAATTCTTAGCCAAATTTCAAAAATAAAATTAAATTTTTAAAAGCTATTTTTTTTAGTTTTTAAAATTTGGCTTGTCTTTTTAAAACATTGGTAAAAACTAAACAACAAAGACAAAAGAACGAAATGGTTACAAAACCAACCTTAAATTCATTTAAATGATTAGGAGAGGAGACTCAAATAGTTACCAACTAAAAGATGGGATAAATTCACCTTACTGGGTTTCAATTGAGTTGAATTATATACTTATTTGAATTATTTAATTTTGAGTTAGAAAAGTTGGAATTGAATAGCTTCATTCATTTATTATTATTTAAATCAAGTTGAACTAAACCAATCTAAATTTATTAATTAAAACTTCTTTTATTACTAATACCACTACCTATACTTTTGTATTTATTTAATTATCACAAAAGTTGACTATCCTAATCCATAGAATTTTAAAATAAACAACTTCAACAACTAAACTAATTCAAACTATATGTAGTCAAGTTGATCGTCTAAACAAAATCACTTTCTAATAACGATAACTTAAAATTTTAATTTAATTTCAACCAAAATGGATGTCATTCTAATTTCCATAGACATTTAAAAAAAAGAGTGGATTAGTCATTTAATGAAATGCCTAAAGTTGTATTTTAGTGATTAATGCACCAAGAAAAGGGAAAAAAAATGAGAAGATGGAAAAGAGGTTCATATGAATGGGAAGGGTGAAGACAAAGTTGAGTGAAGAAGAGGACAATGCTTGGATGAAGAAAATAAAAGGCTGAGAACTGTCAGGCAAAGGAATGAATGCTCTATTTTTTTCCCCATTTCTTTCTTTTATGATAATAAGATAGGAGGCTTCAATATCTATGGCCAAATTGTTCTGTTGTCTTTTCAATCATAACATACAAGTTTACTAGGTAAATTCCTTTTCTAAAACGCTTGTTTTTTTAACTCCTTACTTGTGTTTGAATGTATTTTTCATATAATTAATATGTATGTGCATAGCCAACAATTTATCACTTTAAATCATTATACTTGAAAGTGATATAAAGTAACTTTCCAAAAAAAAAAATAATAATAATAAATAAATTAAAGTTTTTTGAGAAAAAAAGTACTTATGGAGTGTTTTTTTATGATATCAAAATCACTACATTCAAATATAAAATATTAAAATAAATAATAGTTCAACGGTAATTAATTAATTAATATGTATTACCTCTTTTAAAATTTTAGATTTAGATTTAAATCTTCTAAACTCCATTTGAAAGGCTTAAGGTTAAGAAAATTATGTAAATCCATTAAATTTCTAAAGTTTTTTTTTTTTTTTTTTTTTTTTAATGAATTTATTGTCAACTTGAAGATATAATTCTAATTCAAATGAATTTAAAGTTCCAACTCTAAGTTGTATGCATTGGAATTGACTTATTTCGCCACTGCTCTTAGTTAAGAGAATATATGAAAGTTATGTCATTCTACATAATAATAATAATAATAATAATAATAATAATGCCACTTTTGAATTCTAGTTGAAAACTTTTTTAGAGTCGAACGGGTTTGAGTAAAATAAGTTCATCACGTTAAACAATGATGAGTGATATGAATTTACAATATAAATAATTGGTTGGAGTTCGATCCAAAAACTTTGACCCATTATTGATTAAATAAGATGTCTTGTGGAAATGGTCAAACAAAAGAAGACTACTCAATGACCTAAGCTTTGTTGGATGATGCTCTAAGATTTTGCCCCTTACCCAGGTGACCACAGAACATTGAGGATACACATATGATCACCCCATGAGCAGATATCCAACATCAAAATTGCCACAAATCATGATACAAATGAATTTGTCATCCATCCCAGTCCATTTTTATCCATTTGAATTATCTCTATAATTTGTATGACTAACTTTGTTAACCCTAAACGCCACATTAAATTTATAACTTAGGATAAGAATAAAGGTGATTGGAAACACTAGTATTACAGAATAATTTTTCTTTTCCAAATGAGCTCCTTCTTCTTGAATCGCATGTCAATTGCACACATGATCATCAAATCCAATTCAATCTAACCCATCATCACATCTTCACAAAAAAGGAAAATAAAATTTAAAAAAAAAAAAAAAAGAAAAAGTATTTCAGTTGCATGGTATGATCTAGATTTAGAACAAGGTCCGTAGAGTTGAGTAATCTGAGTATGTAGGTAGCTAGGTAGCTGCATAAAGCCCAAAAACCTATGAACTTAAAAAATCCATATTGCTGAAATAAGGTGAAGCAACTTAAGAGGACATGGGGAATGGGAAAACCAAAAAAGTAAAACATAGAAGTACACAATCATAAGTTTGTATAAATGAATTGGGATAGATGGGATGATAGTGAGAGAAGATATATGCAGAAGCCATAAATATGAGTAGGAGAGTGTAATAAAACAAAGGGCCATTGAGTTGAACACAGCCTCAGGGGATGGATGGCTTCAGTGAGACATGAATGATAATGCAGCAGAGACTTGAAAGAGATTCAGAGATTACATTGGAAAATGTTGAAATTTGAAGCCTCTCACTCTCTCTCTCTCTCTCTCTCTCTCTCTATTATACCCACAAGCAAATGAATGAGTGATATAGCTGGACAATCACTGCCCTCTCTGCCCAACCCATTTAACTCACTGCCTGAATAATGCTCAATCTTGATGCTTCAACTCTTTCCTCAATTTCTCCAACCTCCCATTCCATTCAAAATTCTCTTTCCACCTTCACCTTATCACACTTACATACTACTACAACTCATACATTCAAAAATTTAAGTTCACAACCTACCATAAATTTCATATTACATTTGTATTCTTAATATGTTTTTGAGCTTGGTTAGGAGATTTGAGTTATTTGCCAGAAAAAAAAAAAAAGTATATAATGTAAGTTGTTGAACGAACAATTTAGTAATGTTAGATTTGAAAAGATTTTAAATTTATGTCTAATCATTATTAAAGAGTAAGAGGATCTTTTAATCCACGTCCAACCAAAAAATACTTGCATAATGCTTGTCTCTTTATATAATTTTTTTTTTAATCAATAATAATAACACAAGAATAAATTATTATAATAAATTTTTTAAAAAAGATGTAAACGAGTTGAGAAAAATGAAGAATGCATTCTCATCCCCATCTCTATTTGGCATATGGAAAATTTTTCTACGAAAAAAATAGACATCTCTACATCTATAAAGACAAATTAAACTTAAGAAGACTCTTGGAAAAAAAAAAAAAAAACATATATTTTCTTGTGGATATGATGAGATTATAAAAGTGAAACACATCACAATCCAACTCTACAAACACATCTCCTTACATTCACTTTTATGTATTGTGTACATATTGGTCTTTCTACTCATCTCATCTTCCGTAATTTCTTTCTTTTTGCTATTGTCTTTCATATCATGTAGCTGATAGTTTATGGCTTTTTTTTTTTTTTTTTTTTTTTTTTTTTTTTTTTTTTTTTTTTTTTTT
>QLSR01000557.1:134571-157966 GCA_031780015.1 Citrullus colocynthis | reverse complement strand
TTTTTTTTTTTTTTTTTTTTTTTTTTTTTTTTTTTTTTTTTTTTTTTTTTTTTTTTTTTTTTTTTTTTTTTTTTTTTTTTTTTTTTTTTTTTTTTTTTTTTTTTTTTTGTCTTTCTTTCTTTTCAAGAAATTGTAAGTAGTTTTTATATATTACGTAACACCTAATTTTGAGAGGGATATATGAATGAATCGTAACACCTAACTTGAAGAGGGATATATGAATGAATCAAGACACACCTAAACGAAAGAAATTTTGGGAATATGAAAGTATGATTAAGAAAAATGTTTAAAAGAACGGATAACTATTAATTTTATCAACAGTAATGTGCACTTTTTTTTTTTTTCGGGTCAATTATGAGAACTCTAAAATCAAACGTGATTAATTTGGAGCAAATTTTTTTTAAAAAGCATGTAAGTCAATAAATGAGGATTCTCAAGTATAAAGACGAAAATGATATTTAATTAGATATTTATTAATTACTATATGAAAAATATTTCTAATCACACCTATTTTTATAAAAAATATATTCATAAACAACCTTAATGTGTTTTAACTTTTTACCCATTTAGAAAGATTTAATTTATGTCAATTAAAAGGAAGTCTCGCTAAAAATTTCTTTTGAAAAGAAGTTGATGACGTAATTATAATTTGTAGAGGGATATTCAACATTGTACTAACGTTTATGACACCAATCATTGGCCCACTTTTACAATTTTGGGCCCATGTGTTTTAAATGGGTTTGACTTGGGAAATGAATCGTGTAGGCCCAAGTTCAATTCTACCCTCTTTTCCCTTTAATTTGTATCCTCATGGTTTTGGAATTAAAAGGAGAAACAACCTATTTATGTTTTATTAGTTATTGGGGTCTAAATATAATTTGCTACGTTATGTTGGAAACCACTCCTTGCAATTCACGATGTATTGAGAATGCGACCAAGGTCTCTTATTGATTAGACAAGAAAAAAAAAAATCATGTGAGTCAATAATCAATGTGTTAACGCATTTCTCTATTTTTAAATAAAGCTTTCTTTATTATTAGAGTGTATTAACAAACTTACTCTTGTTACATTAATGTCTAAGAAGAGTGATATATGAAGGAAGAATTATAAAGAGTGGTTGGTAAAATCTCTCGTCTCATAATGTGATTTGTTGAAATTAACTTTATCGAACACGTGCTGTGGTTTGAAAAAGAAAAGTTAACATGAACAAAATTAAAGACTCTCGATAAAGTTAGAAATCAATTGGATAGATGAATGACGATTTAAGGGAATACTCAATGGTATTTTGTATGACAGGTGGAATAACCAAAATGAGAGAATTCCACAAAAGTTTACATACCTACTATATGATATATAAGTAAAGGACAATATATTCATCGTGAAGTAAAGCGATGTAAAGTGAGAAAACATAGTATAACATCCAATGATATGTTGTTATTAATAATATTTTGAAGATACAAATGAATGAATTAATTGTTGTTGTTGTTTCTAATAAATGCACGGATGGAAGAAGGAGATGAATTTTAAAATTTAGAATGGGAGAGGATAATTATTCCCAAAATTAAGAAAAGAAGGGGAAAATGAGGGAGGGAAAAGAGGATTTAAAAGATAATGGGAGGGAAAAATATAAGATGATTCGATTTCATGGGGGAAAGAGAAGAGCATTAAATGCAAAACAAAAACACAACATAAGTTGGAAAATGCAAAACACAGAGATACACACAGGCTTCTTCTTTAGCTGTTTGGTCACAATCCTTCACTTCATTCAAAAAAATACAAAACCAAATCAATTATTATAATAACAGAAAATGTTAATTATTAATGTTATTGTTGGGAAAATGAAAATGAGAGGGTCATTTCTTTTTTGCTAATTACCATACCAACACTATCATCATTAAAACCCCAATTTTCACTGCACACTCTTTCTTTTCTCTTGTCTCTAACCCAAACTATCACATCTACCCAACTCTTAAAAGGATATAACATTCTTCACCCATTTGCAAAGTAAATCTCGTGTTCAAGTTCTTTCAATGTTATTTCTTTTTCAATTAATATTTATTTTTATTTGTTGAGTGTTTATCATATTTCAAGTCCACTAGTAAGAGGGAGTGTCAAATGAGGTAAAAGTTAAATTTGCTTCACCCATTAGCTTAAACTTTTGGGTCAATTGACGATTTAACACCAATCAAATTTCTTCTCCTTCTCTAATCCTACATATAAATGCTAAATTATTTTTAAAATCTATAATCATACATGTTGATAGTAAAATTTGGCCAAAAAAATTACTTGACTTTCACGTGTCACCGATAGTGAATTTATATGTCGTAGAAGAGGTCACCTCTAAGACAATAAGAATAACACATCGATGTAATGCTTGTCATAGACATTCTCGTACTAAAGTTAGTTTTCAGCCCAAAGGGCTATAGAAAGCTTTTAGGGAAGAAAATGAAGTTGCATAACATGGAGTTATTACATTCGATATAAAGTAGAGTTAGACCTATGAAGGTTGAATTCAAGTTGCACATAGGGAATCGGCTAGGGTTGTCTAGCCTCATACTCAACTTTGGAGTCGTGATAGGCTGGGGCTTGCCTGTTAAGGCCAAATGGTCGACTTAGACAATTTGGTTGGAAATGGCCAACCTAGGAAATTTGGTTGGTCGAGGAAGGCCTTTTGGGGCATATGACCCAATCACCTTGCCTACTCCTTATTTGTGCCTATCTTAAGCCTATTTCCGATCTATCTTGTGTCTGTTTGGGATGAGGCAACTTTCCTAACGTTATCCTCAAACTTTGACTTCCTTCCCTAGTCTTTCTCATGGGTATAATAAATTACCCATAACAGTACACGTTGAAAAATCCACTCTCACAAGTATTGTAAATGTATTACTGACAACATTGTGATGCTAACTAACAGAACTTTTGATGGTCTAGTTAATTGTTTGTCATATAAAATGTGTAGTAAACTCATGGATGAAATTCGACCTAACTAGTTATGACAAAGATAGAGATAAAATGAAGGGAAAGAGCTCAAACCTTGAGCCAACTAACATTTAGGACGACCAACCAACCTTAATCAGAGATCAATTGGGCTATGGGGAAGCCAATATGTGGGCCAAAAGTCCAGTTAGGGGCCTAAACACGTCTTATATGCGTCCTTTTTAGTACTCATTTAGTTTGATTTGGAAGAAAATAAGTTCTAAACAAACATGGATTAAATAAATTATGTTTATTTCAACTAAGGTAAATTAAACTCATTTTTCAAACTCTAAACACGTTAAATTGGAGCTTGATGCGACAAGTACTATTCAATTTTCATATTTATGTAGTTCTTCTCATCTAAAAATTTTTGTTGAGCACGTACCAACCAAGGGAATATAATGCACCTTGGCGAAAATTGAGCCCCAACAATAGTAATAGAGATTGTATGAAAAAAAAAATTAGCAACTTTCCTTTGTTTATAGTTTTGATCAAATAAGATTGGGTCCTTAATTGAAATGAGAAATGAACTGTCATACATTTGACATTATTTTAATTTCGGAGTTCGGTAAAGCATAATAGGTGTTTTGTAATTTAGCTGTGGAGAATTGGACCATATCTTAATCCATTTCTCTGTCTCTTTGTCTAAAATGATTTTGTTTTGAAGTGTGGATTTGAGTAAACATATTGAGCATCAAAACCAACATTATCAACCTTCTTTTAGTGAGCATTGTCTCATGCAATTTTAAAACTATATAATTACAAACCCTTAAATTGATTTGTGAAAACTTGTGAAGAGGAAAACATGGTCATAAATTTCCGGACCCTTTATTTTCTTTTTGTTTTTTTGTTTTTGTTTTATGGTTAATTAATAACTTAATACCAACTCCAACAATTACTCTCCAGCTATTATTAATTGCTATTACCAACTTCTTTCATCTCCCTAATAAATGTTTCCCAATTTAAAGCATGTTATACGATAATATTCATATTTCTTTAATTTAATAGATTATTTTTTAGTATAATAGAAATGAAATTCGAACTACAAACTTTTTAATTGCAAGTATGTAGGTAGGCTAGTTTAGCATGGCTCTCTTTCACAGTTGATTAGTTATTAATTCTTTTATGAGATTCAAAGAAAAAGTGATCCTCTGTCTGGCTTTGAAGAGGCCTTAGTCGGTCAACTTTTATGAGGTTCTCATTTACTTTATTTTTTTATAATAATTAAAAAATATATATATTTTTCAGTCATCTACTTGATTAAAGTCCTTTTCAATCTTATATATATATATATATATTCAATTTCATATTTCATATGTTTGAACGAAAGTATATGGTTAAAACTAAGTTTCAAAATTATTTATGAATAAATAAATTCAACTAACAAACTTCTCATCAATTTTTTTTTTTTTTTTTATTTTAAAATCGACAACTTGCAGTGAATTACTCAAATCTAGCCACAAATCAAGCAGCTAAAAATTGTCACAACTTCACATTAAAATTTCCAAATCCAGCCAAAAAAAAAAAAAAGAAAAAAACCGAAAATAAGGATATTTCAGTTGTAAAAGGCAATAATTCCTTTGAGATGGCCACCAATCTTCTTAAGGGAAAAAATTATGTATGGCACTGATTTTACTGCCTAATAATCACTTACCTCACTGGTCAAGTAAAATTAAAATACTTTTTATTTTATTATTATTTTTTAAAAAAGAAAAGAAAAAGGGTGAATGGGTGTTCGAGTTGAATACATATAATCATTTGGGATTACTATATAATTCGAGACGTAATTAATTAAGACAATGCTGCACATGGGGAAGTGCAGGAATCTGGAAAAAAGAGCACAACTTTAAATAATTATTATTTAAAATCAAACATATTGATGTAAATAATTAATATATTGCATGGATCATGGTACGTTAATTGTTAAATATCAATTTTGTGGTTTAAATTTTCAATGGGCACAGGGATTAGAAGCTTCGCCGCTCAACCCTACAGTCTCCCATATTTTCAACTTAGCCAATATTAAAAAACACTTCAATCAAATTTATCAAATGTTTTTATTTTTTTTAAAAGAAAAATTGTCTTTACACTTGGATTCTTACTAAAACTAGCTTATTGTATTAATGGTAATAATAGACGGTGATTCTTTTCTTTTTTCTTTTTTTCTTTTTCTTTTTATCGTACTTGTAAAAATTTCTTCCATTTATAATATTAGTAAAAGATTCGTGATTTATTTTATTTTATTTTATTTTATTATTATTTTATTTTATAGGTTATGAGTATAATCCATGTGTATTAGATTAGATGGGTCATCTTTGTTTAATTATGATACGAGGCCTCTGTTTCAAGGGGACATAAAAAAAAAAAAAATAAATAAATCATGTCTTTAGTATATCTATTTAGCTTTTAGAGTGGTATAATTTCAGACCATATTGCTATTTGATAATATGATTGAGGTGGAAAAAAAAAAAAAAAAAAAAAAAAGTAATTGTGCTTGGAATTCGTTACTTAAGAATCTCAAGAGCATTGTTTGTTATTTTAAAGTGAATAATAAAATTTATAATGTGAAAGAAGAAGTATGAGTAAATAACTTTAAAAATTTGTCTGTGTTATTTTGTATATTCAAACATACAGTCAAATAACAATAGATAATGACAGAAATTAAAGTATCAATATATCTTAAAATAAATCGTTGGATTCAATTCAAAATTCAAACTCTTGGTTAGTTTAAACTTTATCTTAAATTTATTTTTCAATAATTTAAAGATATTCATAGATAGAGAGATAGCGACTTTCTTATCATACATTAAGAATAATTCTTGCAATTTGTTTTTTCTTTCAACATGTAGCTCATATTTGCCCATTTCAAATATATATCCCCAAATTTTTTAGACAAATATTAATTCATATTTTCATTTTCATTTCAAAATCATTATTTATAGCCAATTACAAAATCTGAAATCTGAATGCATGGTCCAAATCAAAACTATGGATTTTTGTTTTATCATATACATGGGACCTTTTATTTATGATCCTATAAAAACTTTATCATCTTAGCTTATTTTTTTTCTTAATGAATAAATTTTATATTTTCATTATTCTCTTTCTTTTCCTCTTTTCCTCATCCTTTTAATTGCGTATCAAATTTTCTTAATATATGTATCGTTTCGAATGTCCCATAATATGTGGTAAAAAAACCTTTCAATACATAAATTCTTGAATAATTATTTCATTCACAATTATATTAAATCCTTTCTCACACGAAACAAACACAGAAATAACATGTAATATTGTTTGAACTGTATTACTACTAGTATGTTTCAATTATAAAGTAAATTTCCATAATTATTCACGATCATGAAGTCATTTTTATTATTTTTAGAAGTTATTAAAAATAGTAGTTGTAAATATGTTTAAAATTTGTCCCCAAATATAATAAAATGAGTCAAACTATTTTAAATATAAAAAAAAAAATTTACCGTCTAAGAATGATAAACCGCAAAGTAATGTGATAGAAGTCTATCACAATAAGATTTTTCTATATTTATAAATAATTTGATATTTTTTCTCTTTATAATAATTTTTCTATATTTAATACAATATATAAATTATAGTTTTGAAACATTTGCTGAAAGATATTTGGAATTATGATTGCTTCTTAGAAAAGAATTCTATTTTCTTATATTAAGATAATAATACTAATTAAAGAACAAAACCTATTTATTATATATGCTGAACTTGTGAAACCATTTTGGCCATTTAATTTCAATTTAACTTTGATATTGGTCTCTTTAGTTTTAAAATCTCAATTTTAATCTCTAATTTTTCATTAGAACTTTTACACTATCATTGTAGTGTGTTCAACCCCACAAATTTGAAGGTCAAAATTCAAAATTTGAAAATTTAAACTATAACAGTAAAATGTAAATAAAAACTAACGACCACATCCAACCCAACTAAAAAAAAGATAATTTTGTCTGACAAAAAATATATATATAATTAAAAATATAAATTATATAATTCAAATATAGTTTGCGGAAACTGCAAAATTGACAACGACCTTCCAATTTAAAAAATCAATGGCTCTGATTGTTCAGCGCTCCATTACTTGAGAAGTCCTGTCCCTTTGATTTTCCACGTGTAGGGCATCTAATGGTGCACTAATCACTCAGACTTTATTATACGATAAGACGTGTTGCAGTAGATCAACTACCTCACTTTAGATAAATCAAAATTAATAATGAAGAAGAGTTGGTCGTTTTATAGATTTGAGGGTATCAGGTTGCATTAATAACGGAATGCCGTTAAAGCAAAATATTCAATTTTATGGAGGAAAAAAGAAAAACAATTATACCTCATATCTCTATTTTTTTGAACGATAATATTTAGGTAGCATCTATCTCCATACATTTCCTTAACCATAAAATAAATATTTATTTAGCAAAAAAAATTTATCACAAATTGGTCATTTGAGTGTAGCCACCCAAATATTTTTATTTTTGTAAAGAGACATTTGGTACAAGTAAAAGAGTTTAGTTATGAGAAGGGTAAAGTCTAGAAATTAATTAATTGTGTGTAAGGAGTTAATAAGACATGAAAATGATGTTAATTAATTGTAGAGCCCAAGACCAAACAAGAGGTAACTTAGCAACCTCACTCTTCAAACTCCATCTCATGGGGTCAAACACCCTTAACAAATGGGGTATGACTATTTGTAAATAACAAGTCAAGTGATAGCAAAAATTCTTCATTTACAAAAAGAAAATACTTAAATATTTCATGTTGCATGATAGGTAAGTGATAGCAAAAATTTTTCATTTACAAGAGGAAAATCCTTTAATATCTCAAGCTGCACCTATCTTTGTCACAAAATTGTCCAATCATAACATAACAAATACTTTTAACCATAAAAAGGTAACACATAATTTTAAAACTTATTTCAAAAGATAATTAACATGTTATCAACTTTGATACCACCTACAAGACCTCATACTAATAGAAATATTTGTCATCGTTTATATATCCATGTGGGACTTTATTTGCACTCGTAGCACTATCCTCGTAATTATGTGTAGTATACTATTTTGAAAAGTGTAATTACAACCAATATGAATTCTTATTTCTACTCTTTTTATAAATGGAGTTATATCTTTTTATAAATGGAGTTATAGATGGAGTAATTTCTATATATATTTTAAAAACAAATTAAATAATATGTAATTTACCTTAAGAGAAAACATGATGATGACGTTCATCTGATGAAGTGATCTCCTCAATCTCCATGGATGAGGATACACAAGGTAGAGAGTAAGAAGAATAACACAATGATGAAGAAGATGAAGAACAAGAAGAAGAACAAGAAGAAGAACAAGAAGCCGCCATTGCAAGAGAGACCAACAAATCCACAAAAGCTCCAAGAATAAATCCATGGTTTTTTTTCCCATTAACTCTCAAATACCAACTCAATAGCTCTTCTAAACTCTCCCAATCCTCCATTCCATGAGCTTCCACCATCTCCTCCATTGATTTCCTAAAATCCGAATATGGGTCATCGGAATCCATCGACATCACCGTCGTCCCTTCCTTCAACGGCGCTGATACGTCGTCCTTTTCCACGATCGAGCTTGATTTTCCGGTGGGTTCGAAGCGGAGCCTCTTGGCGGACCTCAGGTCTTGAATCATTCTCTCGATTGGATCGCCGCCGGAGCACTCCGACGTCGTCGAGAGGCTGCCGGAGGACTCGGAGGAGAGTGTGAAGAAGGAGTCGGAAGAGTCTGTAGTGGCGGCGGCGGCAACGGCAGTGGTGGTTCGGAAAGAGAGGGTTCTTGGCTGCCGACATGACGGCCAGGGAAAAGTCGACTTGTCGTCTACTCCTAAGGATTTGAAGAGAGACGGTAGCCTCATCATCATCATCATCTTCTTCTTCTTCGTTAACATCTCTCTGAAACGGATTGTGTTTTTGGGTTTGATTTCAAATTTGTTTTGGAGCTTCAAAATCGGAGCTTTTTTCTAGAGGACATTAATGGCGGCTCCGTGAGAAAGAGAGATTTTGAGGAGGCAGATAGGAAGTGGAAGATGGAAGGTGAAATATAAGGCAGGGCTATTTAAGGTTCTTTAATGAGTAAAAGTAAAACAAATAAATTTCATTTTTTGTTTTGTTTTTTCCCCCAAAAAAAGGTGAATGTTAAATGAAAATTTGAATTTGGTACATCAACATAAAATTTTCTTCATCATTTTCACATTTCCAAATGTTTATGGTTTTTATATTGGGATAAAAAGATGAATTAACATTAATATTAATTTTCAGCAAAACTTTAGAGGATGAAAGGTTTACATTCTATTACGTTTATTATTTTATCTTTTATAACTTTTTTTTTTCTGTAAAAGAAACAATATAAAAGAAAATGATAAACATAATAAATCACTCCGGATAAAGAATCTTAAGGATTATAGTCCTAAATATCTAAAACTTTACATACAACAAAGTGATCCACCTCATTTTAGGTGCAGTGAACATGAGAGAAAGCAACCACCTCATTCTACTTGATCTTTAACTTTAGCAATGAAGAAGGAGGCTTTTGTCAAATCGACAACATTGCTATTTAACAAATCAACAATCTTTATACAATCAAAATCCACCACAATATTTGACAGACAAAAGAGAGAAAATACTTTTCAAACCGGCACATATCGCCATGGAATGAAATGAAGATTATGTTTCGAGATTTTCTCACATAGTTGTTTGGATTTTGTATGTTTTATTATTGTCCTAAAAAAGCATTGTATTATAGAAAAATTTACTAAATATAATGAAATATTGGGTGAATTTAATATTTGTAATAGGAAAGCTAAGAAGGTAAAATGTTTTTTTTTTCTTTCTTTCTTTCTTTTTTTTTGGTTTTTAGAATCTTTAAAAGATACTCATTCATATTTCTATTTAAATTTCAATCATATTTCTATTTAAATTTCTTTAGAATTGAAGTTTATACTTCTATCAAAATTATAAACCTTCTACATATGGCATTTGAGCCTCATTTTAATTTTGTTTTATAACTTACCTTGTGGTTTCCAAAAATGTTCAATTTGATTGTGAATCCAAATATAGCGTATTCAATAATATTAGTTACCATTTTAAAAGTTAATGTGATTGAATTCTTCTGTTATTAGAATTATTGAATTTAAAAAAATCAATTTGATTCATGTGATTGTATTTATTTAACTCTTAACCTTTTATTAGTTTGGAGCGATTTAATTTATATATTTTTAATTTTGTAACACCTTTTAAATATGTTATAAAATAATATATATTAGAAAACAATTAATTGCAATGTGCTATATTTTAAATTTTAAGAAAATTATTATAAATAGAAAAATATCAAATTATTTACAAATATAAAAATATTTTACTGTTTATTGGTAATAAACCGTGATAGACTTCTATTGCGGTTTATCTAGATAGATAATGAAAGTTTTATATATTTATAAATAATTTGACTTATTTTGCTATATTTAAAAATAATTTTAAATTTTTTTTTTTTTAATTCCTAATCAAAATTTTAAAATAAAAAAATACATTTGAAAATATGCGGGCGCACTGGATAAGGGCTTTCTTTTCTTTTCTTTTCTTTTTTTTTTTTTAAGATTTAAAAACAAATTTTTTACTATAAATGCGAGAAAAATAAATATATATTTTAAGAACTTAAAAACATAAGATAAATAAAAACAATTATGACATGAGAGCCCTTATTATTGTTGTTATTATTATTATTCTTTTTTAAACAATTATTTTCCCTCCTTTACTCGTTTACTTGGCTCAATATTATATTTTCAATCTCAAGTTTTTTTTTTTTTTTTTAATATTTCGATTAAACTGTAAACTTAAATAAATGTTTTTTTTTTTTTAAATATTATTACTAGTTTTTCATGATTTAATTTGGATTTGAGTATTGTATTTCCAGTCATGTTCGAACCTATTTAATTTTATGGATAATATGGATATTTACATAGTTTGATTTGGATATATTTGTAGCTTAATTGTGAGCATATGTTCTTAGTTAAATTTTGGACGGTTTTCTCATTGATTCATAGGTAAAGTCTCTAATTTAGTTTTAAAAAATGTATTAATTTCACAATTTATCCAAATTTAAAATTCTCTTAAATAAAGTTTTATTACTAAATTTTTTTTTTTTTTTGAAAAACTCAACTTGGTTAACTAAACAAAAGAAAGTATATAGAGATTAAAAAAAATGCAAACGCTTATATATAAGCCAGTATTTTTTTTTTTTTTTAGGTATAAACGTCATAACCATAAAACAATAAGAACATAAATAACGGTAGCTAAAATCCAAACAAGTATGTTGTCAGCAATAAATAAAAGCCATTAAATATTTTGAAGCAATCCAAATAAGATTTTAAGAAAAGACAAAACAATAAAAGAAAAAAATTTATGTCATAACTTGTGTACAAAATAAATTCAAAAGTTTTGGTTTTTCTTCTTTTCATTTTTAAATAATTTTTGGCCTAGAGGAGTTAAAGAGAGAATGATGTGACAATGATGTGCTGGTGTTTTGAATTTTGAAATCCACTCCTAAAGAGCCCACCATCGTAATTTTAGTTAAAATTTTAGTTAAGATTAATGTATTTGGTTATTAACACACCATAGTTTTATTAAAATATTGTCTTAAAATTCTCTGTTGTTTTTATTATGGTCTCTATACTTAAAGTGTAAATTTTATTTATTTATTTATTCTAGATAAACAAATGTCAAACTTACAAAAAAAGGAGAGTAAGAAAATGTTTAAGAAGTGGGAAAAAAGAGGAAAAATATAGAAGTAAGAAGATATTAACAATATTTATTCATATAATAATAAGAGTACTTTTTTTGTAAATTTAAAGGTATTTTTTAAACTTTTGAAAGTTCATGAGTATTTTTTATACATAACATTAACGGTTTCATCCAAAACTAACGGTAAAGGTATTAAGGATATATTTTTTTAATTCATTTTAGTATTTTTAAAACTTTTAAAAGTTCAAGGATAATATTTTTTTACATAAAGTTTAAAATTTAGAAGTGTTTTTTTGTATAATTTAGCTAAAAAAATAATTATTATTTTGGCTCACTCATGTTTGAACTATAATACATTTTAAAAAATGTTTAAATTATATATTTTTTCCCCATAATATTCCATGCTTCTTAGATTTTGATCTTAAATTCTTTTAAATTCAACGACTTTAGATGAAAATTACTTTTAGTCTCCATTGTTAACTTTTTTTTTTCTAGTAAATTAAATTATCAACACAATAACTTCACTTCAATAACGTATTTCGATGTTTTTTAAAATAAGAGAAATTGGAATAAAATATTTTAAAAAACAAATATACAAAGTAAGTAAGTATGAAACTATTCCAAGAGTAGGAATTATTTAAACTAATATAGTATGCATAATAGTTTATGTCCTAGGCTATATTAAATATCTGGAGGCATATCAAATGTTAAAATTCATATGAGACAATTGAAGCACGTAATTTGAAGAGAACAAAATTGACAAATGTGTTAAAGAATACATTTTCTAAGGTGAAAACGCACTAAATTTAGTATTATATTTGAGCTCAAATTGAACAAAACTGTTCACATAAGGTTTTTGGAGAAACTTGATTCCTGGATTTGAACTTAGGTTGACATAAATTTAATGCATGATTCGATCTTTAGTACTTGATCCTTTGATTTTCTCTCAATCGAATGCATACGCTTGACGTACGGAAGCGAAGCATGTGGATGTTTTTGAAGTAGAGTCTTGGAAGAATGTATGCGTTCCAAACAGCTTCAGTCTTCAAGTCTGGTTCAGTTTCAGGAGTTAGAGTCTTCTAATTGTAGGGAATCGACACTTTGAAGTGTAGAATTTCTAAACCTCAAATGAAGAGAACTGCTCTATTTGTAGAGTTCTCAAGATGAGGTTTGTGGGCTTGGGCTTGGTTGGTCGATGAACCTAGCCATTAAGTCCAACTAATTGGACTTGGGTCTTAATCCGCCTTTAGGCCAATTGGACTTTAGCTCAAATATTAAAATTAAATTTGACCAAATTATTTTATTCAATCAAATGGTCAAAACGAAAGCACGATTTGCCAACTTATGACTTCAATTTCAAGTTGAGACACATGTCTATTTTCAGTTTGTCTCAAATGTGATAATTTATAATTTTGTCATTAATTTAAAAAATGACGTGAAAATTTATGAATGGTCAATTTTTCATTCAACATAACCAAACATGCTAAATCCAAGGCCAAAATGCAGGTTGAGTTAGATGAGCAATGGGTTAAAGTGCTTATGGGACCCACCTTGTGATAGATAAATAAGCATGCAGCGGAAGTTAATTTGATCGATTTTCACTCTAAGATGCTCAATTTAGAGGATTAAACATGCAATTAAGAAGAAAAACCAAAGTTTCGAGAACACTTACCCTTGAAGCTCTAAATTCTCCTTCAATTCTTGATGAATTTCAGCACCACTTGGTTGTAGACCACCACAAGAGTCTTCTCTACTATCCTCTAGGCTTAGATTGAATGGTGGGATCCAAATTTGTGGTGAATTTGAGAAAGAATGAAAGTTGGGAAGAAGATGAACAATTGATGAAATTTTGCAAAATTAACCCTTAATTTCACAAAATTCTTAACCATTTTTATGTCAAAATCATCTCTATTTATTAAAGAATAACATGCAATCCAATTGCATCAAAATTTGGCAACACAAAATGGTTAATTTGTTGGTTAATTGTGAAGAAGACAATCAAGCTCCCAGTTTAGTTAGTGGGAAAATCCAATCTTCAAAAATCAATTTTAAAATTAATTTTCAATGAATTTCCAAAATTGAATTAAAATTAAATTTTAATTTTTTAAAAAATAATTAAATAAAAATGATTAAATATTTAATTAATTAAATATTATTTTAATATTAAATAATAAAATAATATTATTTTTTCCGCTTGTTCCCATTTTTCTAAAAAACCGATATGAATCCCTATTCATATGATTAATATTTACATCATATTTAAATATTATAATTAATTTTATTTGTACGTTTAATTCGTAATTAAACGTTGATATATCGTATATATATCTGACTTTCATTCCTCAAGCCAAGATTTGAACGGTTCAAACTTATTCACCACATTATCTAAGATTTTAGTCCATTTATGAGCTAGTAGAGGAACCTAATGGACCTACAGATTAAGAGCTCCAACGATCCGAGATTAACCGGCCAAACTCTTTAACCTAGTTAACCAACATTCGTTAACTAACGGAACACTCCACTAAAGCCCATAGCTGCACTCTCCTCACTGTAGATATATTTGTGTCCGTTTGATATAACCGTCATCGATAAGTCAATCCTTCACCGGTTGTTCATAACTTCAACTAGGTCAAATACCGATTTACCTCTGAGTTACATCTTTTCTCCTTAAGTACCATTGTCCCTCTAATGAACAATTGATTTAGGATCTAATCACTAAATCCATTCCCTCTCGGGCCAGTGAGAGGATAAGGCCCCTTGTTCAAGTCCTGGGAACAACACTTAAGAGAACAACCTCTCTTCTATCTCTAAGTTGGGTAAGAGTGAATTCTGTCTTGCAAATTCTATGTTCCCAACTATCTATCCAGTCTTATCCCTGAAATGGGAGGAATGTTGAGCAGCGCTATTGAGCTTACTCTTACCTATGTAGATCAAGGGATAATTCTGAATAAACAGGAGTTCATAGATAGCTCAAGATTCAGATCAAGTTATCTAGGTCATTGATAAGTGAAATTAATCAGTGTTAATCGTAAACTGTGTTAATACGTAACAGTGATTATTTCAGGGTCAGTCTTACACAATCTCATTATGTAGAATACCCCCACTCACATGTCTCTACATGAGCAAATCAGAATCACTTCATTTATGACACTTTACAACATTTGTTGACAATCATGAAGTGGGTCATATTCAATGGTGTCTCCAAGAAGAGGTACCCAACCTGATCCATGTACTATAGACTATTGAGGCTACTTACTTGAACTTGATCATGTTTATGTCTCCACATAAAGTCCAAGTACTCATAATAGTAGCCAAGGGTTCGTAGTTTAATTGGATTTAGAGTTAATAAATAATTAATTTACTTGAATAACTTCATATGTACTATTTACAAAAACTACGAGTTTTAAGACATACAACCTAACACCTTAGGCTCAGGTAGGGATGAGATCGAAGCCAATCTTTTTGGTCCAAGGATGTGTAATTTGCACACTCATTATCACTTAATACTGACTTTGTGAGGGAAGTTAGGAACCCAAAACCCAAATCCAAAAATTGAAGTCAAACTCTAATTCTCCAAATTCTGGATACATCTTAAAGTCTCTCACAAAGTTAGATATTGGAGATTTTGTGAAAAGTACTACACTCGTATTAATATATATATATATATATATATATATATATATATATATATATATATATATATATATTATTTATTATTTATTTTATTTATTTATTTACTGCAAGTCACGTCAATAATATAATAAATAACACGAGAAAAGAAAAAAAAAAGAGGTGGAACACTCGTAATAAATTTTGATGAATCAAAGAGAGAGAATGTGTGAGAGGGAAAATCATGTGGCATAAAAAAGAATGATGTGATTGATATCTTTCTTTGAACTCAACTCTGGATGCAACTCAGAATAATGATAATTTTTCAACTGTAGCATCTTCCATACCTATTTACTCTTTGTTATATATCATTCAAATAATAATTAATATTTCTTTCATGCTTTAACAAGTTGGCGCACATCTTACTATTTTAAATACATATCATTCACTTTCACTTACAAACTATTTTTACCCACTTTTGAGTGAGTATTATTTTTATAATCTTTTTCCCTAACTCCTACAACATGTTTTGTTTTTTAATTAATTTGAGGTCCTTATGAACCTTTCACTCCCTTGAATTAAAACATGTAAGAAAAACCACATAAAAATGTAAAAAAAAAAAAAAAAAAAAAATGGTTATAGTTATTATAGAAATACAATAAAAAAATAAATGAATTTGTTCATATATAAAAAATCAAAGAGTCAAGTCAACCATCGTAATAAGCGCATGCAGCAACCATACACATGGCGCAAAAAAAAATGGTTTTATAAAAAGAGACAATATAAAGTAATGTAATGGACAAAGTTTGAAAGTTAAATTTTATGGATATTAGTGTTTGTTTCCAGATTTTGAAGAATAAGAAAGAGCAGTGGATATTAGTGTTTGTTTCCATAGATTTTTAGGCTTTTCTTATGAGTGATTTCTTTCGTTTTTCTTTCTCTTTCTTATGTACATAATAATATCATGCGAGTCACCATATGGGAATTTTCATCTGAGTCACATCCCGTTCTTTTTTTATGCTATGTTTTCTATATTCTAACATGTTATTTGTTGGAAGACTTCAATTTTAAGGTTGGAGTGCAAAGAGATAAAAGATGTAATGCCCATAGCTACCTTTGTGTTTTTTGTCCTATTCACGAGTTACTGTTTTGATTGCTTTTGACATATTACTTATTATCGAGTCGAATCTTTTTCTTAAGAGTTAGTAATGTATTTTAATTTTCAACGAACATGATAGACAGACTATTTGATACTTTCGAATTTTTTAAGAATAATTTGGATACTAAATATTAATTTTTAGGTTAAAATAGTATTTTGGTCTCTATACTTTGAAGTTTGTTTAATTTTGGTTCTTCTACTTTGTCCAATTTTATTCCTTATACTTTTAATAAATCTTATATTTAATCTCCAATTCTAGTTTCTTGTTATTTTTTAAAACAATTTTTTTTTTTAATCTATAGCATTTTTACTATAAATTTTAAAAACATATTCACATATTTTATTTTCTTGGTATGAAATTATTATAATTATTTAATCACTTTCAGTAAAAATTAACTTTGAGGAATTAGATTTAAGATTTTTTTCTAAAGAACGGGAACTAAAATTAGACAATCAAAAGTATAGAGACTAAAATTGAACAAGCTTCTAAAGTATGATGACAAAAATGATATTTTAAACTGATTTTTACAAATTAAAAGTCTTGAAATTTATCTGGTCACTCAACAAATTTTCTCAAAAACAATTTTTTTTCTTTTTTTGTTCTATACCCGAAATAGTGTATCAACTTATGGTAACAAAATTGGGCAAAAAACTAGAGTTGAGATGTCCAATGAGGAAGAACTAAGTCAAAATCAAGTAGACAATTTAATCCATATTCTCGTGAAACGAAATTGTTGAGTAGTCTTCTTTAAAATGTAATATACTTAATATTACAGCCCTTTTCTTATTTTTGTCAATGGTCCTCTATATTAAAGTGGGGACTATGTTTTACACAATAAAACAACTCTTAAACACATTAATAGTACAAATATTCATATCACAGTAGTTTAGATTACAAAAATTTCATAAACGCTTGATTATCAAAAAAATTCTTATCGTCTTCTGACAAGAAATAGACAAGGAAAAAAAAAAAAACAAATTGAAATAGTTGAAAATCTGAAATCTTAAGGAACTAAAAATCCTTCCAATGTAAGAACCAAATAATTAAAAACAGATTTGATACAACTGACAATCTTGTCCACCACAACAATAATTTGATTTGATGCAATTCACAACTCCCATCAACAATTCAAACATTTTCAAGACAAAAATCATAGTATTTATGTAAATTTTGGTAATCCTAGGCTCATGTCAACAACTAACCACAGTCCATAGCCCTAGCTACATTACATGAAAATGCTCCTGTTTCCCAATATGTACAAACATTCACAAACCAAAAACATATAAAAAGGGAATGTTTTGTTGCCTCAAGTAAATGGGTTTCTGTTGCCAACTTGCCTTACCAGAAACCCATTATTGAATTTTAGGGGACCATAGCCATGACTATGCTAATAATAACCTTACTGGTGGTCCATATTACACCATATATAAACAAAATATGGTGTATATTTCCTTATCATCCTAATATATCATTCAAAGAATTGAATAAGAAAAATCCTAATGATAATAAGATTCAGTAAGCATTTGAAATCATAAGGGTAGAAAACAAATTACAGCTTGGTGGGGGTACCCTACTCTGCCATAAGTTTTCAGTATTCTATGGTCCAATGTCACTTTTCTTTGGACTCTCTTCTGATTGACATGAGAACTTAACTTGTAGCTTAACAGCTTCCAGCCAAATATGCTATTGCTCTTGGGTGTTTATGTGTTGCAAATTTCTCCTCATTTTAATGCACACAATGGAAGAAGAGAAGATAACTGAAAGTTCTATCTTTTCGGTTAAGTCGAGGAAAGGACCACAACGCCACCTGTCAAGATTCGTTTCGGGTCAACTTTTGATGTCAATCTATCTTCTTCTATTTCTTATGTAGGTGAAAGACCTTAAAAGTTCGAAAACATGAACAACAAACAACACAAAAATATTTCATTCAAGTCAGCATCTCCTACAGTCCATTGATAAAGAAAATAGGCTGACAACAGAATAGTTGTGAATATGACATGATACCCTAGTTAAGGAGTTCAGAGCAATGAATAGAGGAAATTTATTGTACAAGAATCAAATGACTATTCAGATTTGACTGGAATCTAGCAAGATTATGGTAGCAATTAAAGAAAGGCATTTTCATTAATCAGAGATAATCATACTTGTAAAGTTGAAACCGTACGAACATCCAGAAAGGCTACAAATCAACCGACTGTAAGAATCAAAAAGCCACATTTCTCATCGCCAGAACTTCAAGAGACGTTCCTGTCTATCCTAAAATGGTTACTTCCAAGTCTAACTTTCAGAATGAATTAGTACATTTAACTCCAATGAAGCTGAGGACATTAAAGTAAAATAGAATGTTTGAGGGAAATCATCACTCTCCTGCAAAGCTTTCAACAAATGGGAGTTCCTAATCATCTCATCAACAAATGTTCTGAGAGAGAGAGAGAAAGTATTGCAGCAAACAACCAACGCTCAAATTAGATAATACTATTGGGTAAATTTGTATTCGACACATTCCCATCACTAAAAGACCATCCCTTAACACAGATTGACAAGGAAAAGACTATTGATCAACGATGAAGCAATGCAAATCATCATGAAGATTTTGGTTCTTTCCTGGAATGTGCTAAACTTCCACAGGATTACACAGCATTGCAAACTATATTTGCATATTGCACAGCATAAGATCATGTGTTACATGATCTTGGAACTAGAAGTAGGTGCCTTCTGGAGGTTGGACCAGCTTTCGGTTATGTGGGGCTGCCATTTCCTTTTTCAGCTGTGTGAGGATATCCTCCATGGTGTACTCTCGCTGCCAATTAGCAAGAAGTCCAAATTTCTTTGACTCGACCTGTTGGAAATCAATCATTATGTAACATAACATAGAGAAGGCCAAGACCAGTTAAAATAACAATTTCTAGGTAGGCAAGAGACACATGTTGGTGAACTTGCTGCTATCAGAGCAAAAATTCAGAAAACACAAGTTTAAAATACAATTATATATTTATAATACACTTATCTTTTGTTCTTTCTTTCAAATATCAACTTTTAGTTTAATATAAAGTACTGAGAGATTCATATTGTCAACTATGTAAATGGAATCAGAGATACCACTCCAGTTTCATGGTTCACGCATGTCATGTTGACTCTTGAATGAAAACGAACACTTGGTGGCTTATCAGGGTAATCTTTATCACAGAACAGCTTCAACTGATAAATTCTACCTTCATGTACCGTCTGCAAGGAGAAAAGAAGCATGATGAATTTTTAATGCACTGTATGTGTCGCCATAAAATAGGAATTGTAAAATAAAGTAGACTGCCAATTTTCTGCTTAAGACACCTTTCGCCATAAAATAGGAATTGTTCAACCATTTACAGAGTCTGCCACCTCAAGTTGTTCATACAAAGCTTTTAAAAATAAGTGCTCTTCTCCAAACTTCAAGAAGAAAGACGTGTTATGCTAATTACATTGGGAAAGAGCAGGAATGGTTCTTGTAGCTACCAACGATTGTCAATGAATTATAATTTTTTCTGGTAAGAATATAAAATTTTAATATTTTCTTCACGAGCAAGCCATTAAACTAATAGTCCTGAAAAGAGAGTAGAAGCCATTACATTGTGTGGACCAATAATGGTACCAGTCCATGAACGCATATAAATGTCATCTCCATCATCCATTCCATAGCTCACAGTACCATCGCCAATGCCCTTTTCTCCACGTTCAAGTTCCTCCAGCAACCTGAAGTTCCTAGGAACTGTGATGGAAAGCAAACACTTAGAAGATGCTTAAGTCCTGCCATTGGCGAGACATCATCGTCATAATATTCAACTCTACAATCTGCAATGTACAAATTATTAATCGGTTTTGCCCTCTCAAAGAACAATATAGAAAAAGAGCGGACCCAACCGACTGGTTTAAAATTATTCGACATCAAATAATTTTATTCAATGAGAAGTATAATCGTATTGATAATTGTATTAAAATGTTCGAGAATGTCCCTTCAGACATTTCTCATATGTTCATTAGGGTGTACTAAAATAAAGATAGAAAACAGCCCTGCCCTTATTCTCCTAATTCCAAGCTGCTTGGAGTAATCATCATCGTCCCTGCCCATCCGGCTTCCGCTCCATTTATTTTTATAACCACTTCCTATGAACTAATCTCTCCAACCATTCTGATAACCTTCAACTATTCCATATATCCACTAACTCACCAAGACGCCAGCAGATAACAGTTAATATTACTTGCCGCCTTAGAAATCACCTTGACCTTAAGGCAAAGATTATGCTAATATTCCCATTAGACAGCCCTCATCCAACCAAGTGCCTGGCATTTCAGCATATGCCAAAAATTAACAGCCCAACAAAATAAGCCGCAAAGTTTAAGGAAGCAACTGCTCACTAAGTTAGCTTGTGCCTATCTCAAAAGACATCATAAACAGCACATCAAAATTCTCTCGCAATTTGTTCAGCTTAGTTACCACTGACCTACCTTCATAAGAATCTGAGATTGACAGTAATAGTCTGGAAATTCCTAGGCATGGATGTAAACTCAAATAATCGAGTCCCAAATTATATATATGTTCGACTAAAACCATACTTCATATGCATCTGGTTACATCTATAGTTTCCACCCAGATCCAACTCCCTTCAGACACCTTAGTCTTAGTCTTAGACCCTTGAACTTTGACTCCGCTCAAATTAAGGTTTGATACAAAGAATAGATATATTGCAATATTGAAGCTCTGACTGATCATCTGTATCAAGCACCACCATGTTTACATATCAAGTTTCTTGTTGTGAAGTTCTACAAACCAAGAAAATCGTGCCTGTACTCTCTATCAATCAAATTAAGGAACAGATTTTCATATGTTTAAACCAAAAAAAATCAGGTGAGGTTTCTTATTGACCAACAACACATAAATCAATGCACATTTAACATTGAACTTGGATTAACATTGTGATTAAGCAGTTATACCCAATTAGGAAAAACAAAAACACCTCAGAAGCACAACCCAACACAGACAGAATGGAGCCATGTTTTGTGTTTTTCAAAACTCCTAATCTTTCAAATGGAAAGAACCACTCGGCTGTCAGATGTTCATTCACAGCAGTATTATCACAGTGCTAGATGCACCCTAAGACAGAAAAATTCAAGATTAACATGAAAGCAAGAGTCACGCAAATGGCACAAACGGGACCAACCCCAGTAAATTGAGGAATGCATGAAATTAATTGATTAATTAATTAATATCTATGACAATAATTTGTAAGAGATACGATGATGGATAATATTAGAGAATTGAATATCAACCTTTTCAATAACCATGGTTCATCGGTTTTTATGCCAATTTATGATTAATCCTGGGATGAACCATGGTGAGCTAAGGCTCAACGGTCAAAACAAGCCAGTAAATAGACTAGGAATAAGAGTACTATATCTGGTAGAAGGTTGTCCTGTCGAGTATAGTTAACTAGCCCAAAGAAAAAGAGTGAAATTTCAATAAGTTGCTGACAATGTGAGTGGGAGAGATACTTTAGATAGAAAGAAAAGAAAAGCAAGAAGAGAATGAAGTATTATCCTAACAGTAGAAAGTTCAACACTAAATATAAATAATAAGTAAGAAAGAAGTGAAGAAGGAAGAAGAAGCATTGAATTAGAAAGGAGAAGGTAAAAAATAAAAAACACTGGGAAAAGAAAAGGAAAACAATGTAGTATTAGGAAATTGTGGGGTGGGGGAGACCCTATAACTTTAGGACTAAGGATGAGCTCAGTACAAGATGGAGAATAACAGACAAGGCAGAAGTCAAAATATACGGAAAGCATGTGCCTTGTTTGCTATCAAAGAGGGAAAATAAGGGCTGACTACTGAAGACTCTTGAGTAAAGCTTTCACATTGGTTGTCACAAACTCACATTTACGGGTGCAAATGTCAACCCAAAATGTGCAACTTATTCTGTGCACCCCAATGCCCCATGATCACTCAAGCAATGAAGATTCTACGCATATTGCCTCTCACTGAAGATGCCTAGGATAATCTCCCAGACACATATCAGCCTAACAGAAGAATTCACAGAAAAAACAATTAACATCCTAATGCATGTGTAAATTAACTATTTTCATTTTAAGAAAATAGCATAATTTTCGGTGAACACTTATATATCAGCATATGAGCATGTTCTAATATTTGCAAATCCTATAGTTCAGCCTCGAAAGAAAAAGAGCTTGAGGTAATCTTTCCAAGTCTAAAGCTTAAGGGATATCCATACAATGTCAAAGAAGTAAAAAGCAGTCTCGAGGCTTTTTCTTCTAAAGAGGTTAGGCACAAACCTCAAAGTAGTACAATGATCAGCATCAAGCTAAATACAAAAGCATCAATAAAACCATAAAACTGCATTAACAAGTATTACTAAACATAAATAAAGATTCTAAATGTCATTCTTAATATCATCATTATTAGCACAGACAAGATTTGCAAATCTCCATCCTGAGCCTCAAAAGTCCTTGAAAGTACAGTATGTATGATATCACCATTCTCCTCCTAGTTTAAGTGTCAGATGTTTGAGATGATTAATAAACCAGTTCACCTTGAATTCATGATTACAAAATGGTTATAAAAAATAAAAATAAATAAATAAATAAAACTTAGCCGAAGTATAAGATGATGTAGCACGAAGACCTTACAGGCTTCATCAAATAAAAGTTGTATCATTAGAAGAACCCTGAGAATACATGTAATGAAAACAGCTGAGAGATACAAGTACGTATACAACAAAGAAAACTGTGATTCATCAATCTGGCACGTGTCAGAGTTGATATTTCATAAAACATATGTAACCAATAGCCAGTAGCCAACCCCCCCCCCCCCCCCCCC
>QLSR01000557.1:114689-131799 GCA_031780015.1 Citrullus colocynthis | reverse complement strand
AAAAAAAAAAAAAAAAAAAAAAAAAACTCAATCTCTAATATTAAATACAGCTGTACTAAAACTTTAAAATACACATTAAATACAATTAGCAATCAGAAAACTTCCATTAATTTGAAAATGTATATAACAATCTTTTTTGTTTTTAACCTTTGAAAAATGTAAAATCAATCTTTTTTAAATTCAGACATATCTATAACATTTAATGGGTTATGGAAGAGAGTAAAAAGTAGATGGAAATCAAAATAGAGTTGACCAAAATGTAGCATACAAATAGAAGCTAAAATGATAACATGCCCTATTAATTCATGTATTATTTTTACATAAGTTTATTAAAAGAGAAATAAAAATTCAATTAAATGCAAAATTAATGAAATTTCACCAATAAATTAACCCCCCAATGAAAAAAAGGTTTAAAATTTTCCAAAAATTTAATAAATAAATTAATTGTTAGTGTTGAGAATTTTAATTCGTATTTATCTCAATCTGACGCCAATCGCATTCCAATTGTCCTCAACTGCCTTCCCTCAATTACTCTTGCATTTATTCCTTTCTAATTGCATTTATTCCTTTCTAATGTACTCTCTTCTGTTATATAAATACCCTCCCATCAAACAGTTTAAGTTCAAATATTACCATAAATTAAATTATATTCATACTTTAATAATTATTGAATTTTGCATGAGAATTATTTTTCTTTCTTGAAATTGAAATTTTATTCTAAAATCTTTCTCTTAGGCTGGATAGTCCAATATACACTTAAATTTACCATGATTCATCAACTTAAACTTTTGGTCAAATGGTAAGTATAGTATTAGAGTAGGAATTTATATGTTCAAATCTCGTCTAGTAATTCATTTAAGGAAAAACTTTTTTTTTTTTTTTTTTGCCTTTTAATACAAATGTGTTAATTTTAATTTGATCTAGGTTTTCTTTTGAAATAATTTATTTTTTTAAATTAAACACTTGAAAAAGTATTTCAAATGATAGGATCAATGAAAAAGAATTTGACATCAGCAGAGACAACAACCTTGAGTTCACGTAAGATGCCACGTCTGCTTTCCACATTATCCATAATCACACATCAAAATACATTCATTATTTTTTATGAATTTTAATAGTGATGAAGGAAATAATAAAACTTAATTTAAAATTAATCTACAATTTCATTCCAAATACTAAAAATGAGTATTTAATTAAAATGATATTTTATCCCAACAGTGATTTACCTAATTTACATATTAAAATCAACCTTGTACCAAAAGTGTACCTTTATATATAATATAGGGATATTATTTATTGTTGTTATTATTATATGCAATTCACTCTTTTTAAAAGGGAAACAGAAAAGTACCCCATCAATCATCATGGACCACATTGAACCTTTTACCTTATGAAATTGAGTTTGATAGAATGAAAGTTTCCTTAAAGTACTCATCAACCTAGATTTATATCCTTAATATTTTGCACTTGTGGAGAAGAACTAAACAAAGGCATACTTACATATATGCATATATCTTCAAGAATCTAAAGGCAACATGTGAATGAAGTCCAAATCACCTACTCCCATTTTGTGCATTCTAATGTGATATTATTGGACTAAATCAAACCTTCTTATTTTAAGTTCTAATTCGTAACATTCTGTTAGTAGATCTAAAAGTTTTACACTTTGTTTTTAAAGACCATTTTTTTTTTTTTAAAAAAAAAAAAAAACTTAGGCAAAGATGATACTAATCATATGATATGCCACCATGGTTGCGTTCCATTTTTTTTTATAATTAAATTATATAAAATATCATGAAATTTTAGAGTAAGTTTCAACTATGCATTTTAGAACTTAAAAGTTTTTCTTTTTTACCTTTGAATTTTGAATTTTTGTTTGATATTATATTTTAGATGCTACTTTTAAATAATTAGAATTAGTTTTTGAATAATTAAAGCCCTACTTTAACAACAATAATTTTAACATTTTTAAAAATTATTTTCAAACAAATTGTGAACACGCTTTAAATTATAAAATTTTCCAAATAAGTTTATAAAAAAAAAAAATTGTTTTAACATTTTTTTTAATTGTTTTAAATGACAAAACTACTAAAGATATTTTCAAATATACCAAAATGTCAATTATCTGTCAATGATAGACAGAGTTATACTGATAGACTACTATCACATATTAGTGACAGATAGTTATAGATATTGATAGATATCTATCACTAATATAGTAACATTTTGCTATATTGGTAAATAAATTGGTTCATTTTACTTAAAAAAAAAAAACCTTTTCCTACTTTTCTTTCTTTAAGTTTAATCTAATTAAAATATACTGGTGACGAAAAGCTCTTGATATCTATGTTAGTCTGTTATCCTCATTCTATTCCATTTGAGTGAATTTAACTTGATCCTTTTTCAAAGTAAAATCTCTTACTTATGTTCAAATTTTAGTATTAATCTGACTTCTAAAATTCAAGACTCAAAGTATTGAGGGTTTTTGAACCTCAAACATTTAAGAGAAACTCTACATATTAATTACTATCAAGTTAGGTTGATTTTGTCCTATTTAATTTTTCTTGTATATAATTTAAAACATAATTGCCACTACCAAACTATGGTATTAATTTTTCATTAATTTGTTGACATTTATATTCATACTTCTACATAAATAAATTTCAATAAAATGAATGTTAATATAATATAAATAAATTATATTTTAACCTCGTTTTATGTAAAAAGAATTCTATATATTTTTCTGAATTTTTTGATTTTATAATTTTCTAGAAATATCATTGACATCGACTTCAAAAGTTTTTTAGACATCCATATTTTAAATCCTACTACTATCTTGGATGTGTTTTTATTAAAAAATAATAATTAAAAAAAAAAAAAAAAAAAAGATTCTAGGAAAAGTACAAGCTAAACTCTGGCTTAACAATGTGTTCTGCAGATGACAGAACAATGGAAGCTGAGACCAAATAGAAAATAAAATGAAGATATCAAAAAAAAAGCAAAAGAATTTGGTAAACCATAACAATAATAATTAAAGAAAAAAAAGGCTTCAATTCAGCTCAATATCTAAATAAATTAATATAAATTCATCTTCTCAACTCTATTTTCAGAAAAAAGAAAAATGGCCACTTCCATGCTATATAAGAAGATAGGCTTCCACTTTCTCCCAACAAAACTAGACCTTTTTCTTTTCAATTTCACATCTAAAAAAAAAGGAAAAGAAAAAGAAAATAATTAAAAAGAAAAAAAAAAAAAAAAAAGACATTTAACAGGCAAATGGAAGTTGAAGATAGTTTAGATTTGGTAATTTTATTTTTCTCTGTCTCTAGATCTTCCTGGCGGCGGTCGTGGACGGCGGAGCTGAGGCGGCGCCGTCATGGAGAAAATCAAGCAAAACAGAGCTCTTGCATTTTGGGCATTTGGGTTCATTCTCCGAGAGCATCACGTACATGAGGCACCGAGGGCACCCCACCAGCACCATTGATGTAGCTTCTGGGCTGCTTGAGTATCGGAGGGCGGCGCCGCCGTCTTCCTGATTTAGCTCCGACGACACGCAAGAGCTCTGTGGCGATGTGGGCGACACTGTCGCTGATCGGCTCGGCGATGACACCATCGGATGTGGCCGCGGCGGCGACAGGTTCAGCTTCAACTCAAGCTTTGGAACACCTCCACTGCTTCTTCTGCTCATTGTCTCCTACTATTCTTCTCCTCTGTTAATATAGGAAAAAACAAACAAACAAATAAATTTATCGGACTTTATAAATATAATTAAACGTAAACTATGAACTTAAGTCTTAAACACTCAATTTGAGCTATTTTATATGAGAGCAATGGAAGGAAAGGAAAATGGCATTTCCTCCCCTGTTTCAGAATGTAAGAAAAACAGAGCTTGAGTTAGAACTTGAATCTTGTAATGTCGTTTTCTCCAATTTTATATAATAGTCTACTTATAAATTTCAAAACATTCAAAAGAAAAGAGAAACCCAGCTCATAAAATAGCAATGGAGAAATAAAAAACAGAAGTTGAAAAACTTTGAAATATGCATTTGCATATATACCTTGAAGTTTTGAAAACCAGACGGCGGCGATGGCGGCGGAGGAAGGCGGAGAAAGTTGAGAAAATGTGAGTGAGTTTGTGGCAAACATAGGACTCCGGGGAATGATTTATATAAGGAAAGGAAAGTGGGAAAGTGGGAGGCAAAAGAAAGAAGAAGAAGAGAGAGAGAGAGAAGGGTTTTTTTTTTTTTTTTTTTTCTCTCTCATTAATTTAGAGAGAGAGAATTGAATTTTGAGGAAATGGGTGGCAGAGAGTGTAAATTAATTTAAGGGGGGGCAGGAAAATGAATTAATGTGGGAAATTAAAAAAATGCAGCAAAGTAATTACGGAATTTTAAAAGAAAAGGGAAAGGGTCCTTACTCTTCATTGATTACATCAAGAGTCGGTGTTTAATTTTTAGAGAGAAAATTTTTGGGTTGCAGAAATGAAATGAAAGTTTGCCGACGCCTATTTATTTATTTTTATTTAACTCCAACAATTAGCTGCCTATGTTCGGCCACACTTAAATGACTTTATTATTATTTTAATCAAAACCAACCCAATTTCTTTTACTCCCAAATTTAATGATAGACGCCAATTCAGATTAAATGGATTGCAACATCTTTTCAATTTCAATTTTAAGGTACAAATCTTTTTCCCAGTACCTTTTTCTATTCATTCAAATCTAAAAGTGGGTTTCATTTCTTTCTTTCTTTCTTTTTTAATATGAACTTTTTTTAATTACCCAATTATATATAAAATTAAAATTTAAAATATGTGGAATAAATGTATAGGTTCTAGGAATTTATTAAATACAGAATTAAAAAATTATGATCCAACAAGAATTGACGCATTATCGAATTTTTTTTGTATGGGCATGAGATTCACTAATTTATGCTACATATTATCATAAATGACTAAGTAATAGGAATTGGTATTAGGGATGACAATTTTTGTGAGGGATATATACCAACCCAAAATGGGTAATGAAATTGTGGATGGGGAATTTGATTTTTTTTTTTTTTCCTTTCCTCTATTTAACTTTGGGGTAAGGACAATGGATTCATTTTTTCCCCTCCTTATTTTCAAAATTGTTATTATTTTGAATTAAGTCCATATTTTTATCATAAAAAACCAGTATATATTTCTATGACCTTAATGAAATGAAAACAATAAAAGTTGAAATCATATTTTGGTCTGTTCATCCAATTTTAATCTATTTATATTTTTTAATATTTAATTTTAATCTCGTATTTTTAATAAATTTTAAATTTGATTTCTTAATGTTAGTTTTTGTAGAAATTGGCTAAATAATAAAATAAATTTTTTATAAAAAAAAACATAATATATGAATAATATATCTTCAAAATTTATAGTTGAAATTGTTACAAATAAAATAAAGTTTTTGAAAAAACTAACAATAAATGAGTAATAAAGACTACATTTAAGGGTTTGTTTGGATTGACTAGATAAAAAATGTTTTTAAAAAAATCATTTTTATTTAAATTCTTTTGATAAAAACAGTTTAAATTACATTTTGAAAAGCCATTTTGAGTGATTCTCAAATATTTTAATTTTTTTCCTAAAATGACTTATTTTGAAAATTAAATATTTAAAAGTAAATCAGACATACCTTATGATTTTTTTTTAAAAGTACAATGACTCAAACGAGACATTTGAAAGTACAATAACTAAAATTGAACAAATTTCAAAATATAGGAACCAACATGGTATTTTTACCAACAATAAATAATGTTAATGTTAATTCTAATCTTCAAGTTCCATTTAGTAATCATAGGGTTATTTGGGGCGTTGATTTGGTTAGTTTTAGTACTCGATGAGTTATAATAGTCTATGTTTGGAGTGCAAATTATTTTAATCGGGGTTAGAGTAGTTTGTGTTTGGGTGCTAGTTATTTTAGTTCAAGTTTAGATTTTTTTTTTTTTTCTACTGTTTTTCTATTACACAAATAATGGTACCTTAGATTTTTCAATCACATAAATTAATTGAATTTATTTTTTAATTTGTGCATCGCTCAATTGATTAAAGCATTTATAATAAAAAGAATTATTTTAAATGACAAAAATATTGAAAATATTTACAAATAATAGGAAAATATCACAGTCCATCCATGATAGATCATGATAGACTGTTATTTGTGTCTATCATGACACAGATAGACACGTTTAGTAGTTTATAGCAGTCTAAATTTTACTATACGTATAAATGTTTTGGTTCATTTTTCTATATTTGAAAAGCTCTAAAAAAAAATTGTAGGACTCAAACTTATACAATCATCAAAATTGGGCCCTCTTAAATTTTTAGTTAGTTAAATAATTGTTGCAATGGATTGTTTTTCTAATTAAAATTTTTGTTTGTATCCTAATTCATTTTCTTCTTCCATTGAACTTGATAAAAATTTGAAAAAATAATCTTCTCTCTACATTTTTATATGTTATTTTCTACCCTTTATACACATGTTTTGAGGCCCAATTTTAACGATTACAATCTACAAATTTGAAGATTTATTTAATTTCATTGATTTCATTTTTAAGAACTAAATTGCTAAACAAAAAAAAGTATGAAAAAGAAAGGAAAAAAATCTTTTTGATACATAAATATTTGGTCTAGTTTTCATTTGGTTTTCATGTTTTAAAATGTTACACACAAGTTGGTATAGAAAATGTTATTATACACAACTTTATTTGGTTTGCCTTACTCAAAGTATCTCTTTTAATGTCAAATTATTATAAAAGAAGGCTATTAAAAACTATGAACTGGTTGTCAAATATGATCGTCGAAGTTGGCCACCGAAGGGAGTTGTCAGAGCTAGTTGCCGAAATTAGGGGGATTGGAGGTGGTCTTCGCTAGAGTTGTCCACCAGAGATGGTTGCATAGGTGGTCGCTAGAGGTGAGTGTTAGAGTTGGCCGCTAGAGGTAGTTGTTGAAACTAGTCGCTATAGGTGGTTTGTTGTCGAAATAGGGCGTCAAATGTGGTCTTCGCTGGAGTTGACTACCAAAGTAATTATCAAAGTTGGTGGCTAGAGGAGGTCATCGACATTGATTGTCTGAGTTGGCGAATAGGTGGTAGTTAGAGTTGGCCACCAAGGGTAGTTGTCGAAGGGGATGGTCGCCAAAATTAGGCATTGATGGTGGTCTTGACTGGAGCTAGTCACCAAAGGTGGTCGGTGGTGCTGAGTGGAGCTATTGGAACATTAGAGAGAGAAAATTAGTAATTTAATCACTGAGTTGTAGATAGTTTTACTACAGTAAAACATAGTCAAAATAACCCTTACTCCCTATCATTTTAACTCAAGCCTCAAATATTAAATGGGTTATCATGCCCACTCAACTTATTCCAAGTAGCTCTAAACACCCTTATGTTTTTTGTTTTCTATTTTTTAAAATTAAGCTAAAAAATACGATTAATACCTATAAGTTTTGTAGTTTTGTTATCCACCATTCACCAATAAAAACTTTAAAAAATTAAGGCATATTTTGAAAATTAAAAAATTGTTTTTACCTTTAAAGTTTGACTAAGATTATGAAAATCACAATATAACATTTAGGAGAAAACAAATGAAGTTAATTTTCTTGATAAGAATCAATCGTCGTTCGACCTACCTTAATTCTTTCGTATCTATCGATTAATTTGTTTTTTTTTTTTTTTTTTTTTTTCAAAACACCCAATTTCGTTTTCTTTTAAAAAACCTATGTAGATTCAAATTATCCTTTTTAACTCTTTGCTATATATATTTCTGCAAAGCCGAAAATTACTAAAAACTACCTACATCTATACTATTATAGGCCAACATAAATCCTTTGAAAATTTTTCATTTCTTGTTTTGACTTTTTGTTATGCACTTTTCTTTTTCTTTGAACAATATTGGCAAAGGAGTTGGAATTAAATTCTTTTGCAGGTAAAAGACTTCCTTTATTTATTAATATCCCACGATTTTTTTGTCATTTTCTTATGCAGTGTCATATATATATATATATATATATATATAGTTTACTTCAATCCATTATGCAAATGATATAGCTGCATTGAAACATCAGTAATATATCTTATAAAATATAGCTATTAGTGGTCCCATAAGGCCTAAGGGTTGCAACGGCCTCTCCTCTACATTCGAAAACAAAAAAAAAATCATAATTCATTTCAAAATTAAAATTATTTTAAAGAATTATGCTACAAAAAATTAGCATAGTATTTGGAAATTTAATTTATTATATAAGTAAACATATATCATTCCTTGATTTATTTTAGACATTAAAAAAAAAAATACCACATATAATATTCTTTTACAATTACAACATATATATTGTTTGTATTTTTTTTTTTTTTTTTTGATATTTGTGAGTGTCTAGGATAATTTACACGCATCTCGATTAATCTTACAGGATAACTCGTTTGACTCTACATCATTATTTGTAAAATATACATTCTTCGTATAATGTGTTCCTATGATTTTTGTTTAATTCAATTTTGTTCATATAATTTTAAGAATTTTAGTTTAGTCTTATAGTTGGATTAAATCTCACAAAATCAGTTTTGAACCACTTAAGAATTTGCACATTTTTTCCCTTTTTACCCTTTAATCCTAAAGTTTAACATAATAGTGTATTATATTGAAACTTATAGATGAAATGAAAATCAATTTTAAAATACAAAGGTAAAAATGTAACATTTTAAAACTTAAAGATTTAAGAAAAAAAAACTAAACTCAAAATTTGATCACCAAAGTAATACTTTTTTTTGAATGACGTATGTATTTCATTAAATAACTATAACTAAAAAAGGCTTGCATTTTAAAATAAAACAACAGTAAAAAAGGATAATTTTGTGGGTCTAAATAAATTCGATCGAACTGCTATAATAAATTGAATTAAACACCTTAATTAATGTCTGTTGTGACTTAATGAAGGAATGACAACTGCCACATATTCAATTATTCACGTTTAGTTAAAAATATGGAAAGAAAATGGACCCATTATCATTTTCGTTTATTATATATACATTTGAATCTAATTCTATTTACATCCTTAAACATTTTTATATAATAATCTGTATTAATTTCTACATATTCTGTTTTAGTTTATATAAAATAATTAATTTTAGTTATTTAGACGTATGGAAAGCATATATTAAATGATTACTTAATTCTACAATATAATTACAAAAGAAGAAAATTAAAATTCATGTTCTATCAGTAAAATTAGACCGAGTCAAAATTAAGGTGGAGTGCTAACATCATCAGGGGTGTCAACCTAGTTGAGATGTCTTAGTGCACCTACTGATTCCTTTTGCCTTGTGAATATTTTCAAAAAGGTGGAGAGCTAACAGAGTCAAGAACCCACAACAAGAGTAAGTTTGACCTAGATGGGTTGAGGCTGACCAAAAGTTTGGGTCCAATCCCTTCTTCCTATAGGCACGTTTGGGTTAAGGGAAGAGATTTCTTAGGCCAAAATCTAAAAGACAGATCATTTGGCTAGTGCCAAGGCCAACCCTAGCCTCATGCCTCCAATCAGCTCGAGAACAACCTATATGAATTCGATGATTATTTTCACTTTAGTAAAAAGATAAGGAAATAGTCGAATAAAATCTTATACAAACAACATATAGAACATCTCTCAATGGAGCGTAACTAGGTTAGTCATTCTTACTCTCAAATCCCGAAGTTTCAATACTCTTTCATTCTCTAATTTAAGTTCTATGTGACAAACACCATACCAATGTGCATCTTTCACTTTCTGTTGTAAGTCACATTTTTTCATTCTCTAAATAAATTTACCATTTTTATTATGTGAAAGTAGACTATTTTCCTGTTATAGATTTTGGTATCCACGATATTTAATCACTTAAATTGTGTATTTGGATCGACTTGCAATAATAATGAATAATAAATAAGCAAATAATGATGACATTTAATTGGGGAAGAAAATGAAGAGAGATGGTATTCAAATATTTTCTATTCTAAGTCAAATATTAGGGTCTAAAATTTTCTATTGCGTCCAAATCGCATGCATGCAAAGGGAAATCGTGGGAAAAATATATATATATATATCAACAATCTTAGCCAAATAAGTCAATACTAATTAATTAATTAATTAATTAACTAATTTCTCTCTTGTGGCTGAAAATTCAGTAATTTGCTTTTCTATTTTTCTTTTAAAAAATATATTTATGTCTGTATTTATTTTTGTTGACCTGTCTCCCTCATTATCATTCTCTTCTCCAGCTTTACTTAGTCAAATACTCTCTATATTGACCTTTCCACAGTTTAATGTAAGGATTCTGTTGAGTTAATTGCACATGGCAAAAAAAATTTAAAATATGGTCTCTAAATTTGAAATATTCCAAAAATACAATGTTTATATCTTTATTTCTGTTGCTTATATTTTGATTTTTTTAACTTCTTCATTAACAATTTATTTTTATTTTTATTTATTGACTCAATGTGTTATATTTTATAGAAATTAAACCTTATCATTTATTAATTTGTGTTTGATTAATTAAATTTGAAATGAACATTAAAACACACTCTATGTGGGTCATGTTAAAACAACGATGTAACATTTTCTTAGAAAAAAAAAAAAGCAAACAAACAACGATGTAACATAACCCACATATAATAGCAAAGGTTTAATATTTCATATTTGATAATAATTTTAAGCTAGAAAAAAAATTAGTCTTCAAGGTTTTGGAGATTTGTTTGCTTCCTAGATTTTAAAATATTAAATTTTTACTACATAAGTTTTGAGTTTGATTCCAATGATTATATTTCAAGATAGTACGATTTTACCCTTGATGTTTCACTTTTATTTATATACTAATTTACTCTATTATATAAAATAAAAATTGTCAAAACTCAACTATAGTTTAATATATCATGTCTTCTATGGCTAGATTTACTCTCTTGCAAGTAATCTACCATCACGAGGTCAATATATAAATTAAGTTAATCGACCTACCTCGACCAACTTAATTAGATAGAAGGAGGAATTGATATGAAAGAAGGGAAAATTAAAAGTGTCACCTGCCAAGAAGATATGGCATAACTTTTTGATTATGTAGAGAAAGAAAAAAATTGAATATATGAGACAAAAAGAATACAAAAATGCAAATTTGTTTGGATAAAGGTGGATTAAAAGACCCCAAAATTGATGAAACATTGATTTGGTTGCGGGCCTAGACGGTCTCAAACTCTGTGTTTGTGACATGTAAAAGTAGATATTATGTGACCCACAACCTCTGCCTTGTGAAAAACATGTCAGCATATAAATCTCTCATAGTCTTTTTATGGGATTTTTTTTTTTTTTTTTTCTTTTTCTTTTTCTTTTGCCCCTTCTTCTTCCTCTTGTGATTACTGGAACAAAACAATTGTGTGTGCTTTTTTAGAATAAAGATTCAACAAAGCTCAACTCAAGGAACAAATGAAACAATTAGTCACCAGAAATAACATTCCTAACTCAATTCGAGAAATCAACAACCCAACTTCTTCCAATATCTTCCGAGTTAGAGGATAAGAAAACCACAAAACTATGCAATAGAATAAGAGCTACACAGTGAACAACGAAGTTTCTAACTCGAGAGCAA
Source organism: Citrullus colocynthis (assembly GCA_031780015.1). NCBI lineage: Eukaryota > Viridiplantae > Streptophyta > Magnoliopsida > Cucurbitales > Cucurbitaceae > Citrullus > Citrullus colocynthis. Next base: position 120,163 of record QLSR01000557.1, on the reverse strand, counting down.
AACAAAAAGAAGACATACTCCAGTTGTCTTGCGTAATACAAACCTTATCAACTACATTCTTTACTTGATCAGTGAGGTTTGACGAACAATTGTTAATTATGTTGATCACCTCCCAAATATCAAACATTCAACGACAATAAACGAAGGGAGGGGAAGATCGATAGCACAAAGAAAGTTTTTAACCCCTCGAAGATAGTGTTTTAAGGTTACTTTCTCCTTGCTTCGTCCTCGTGTGTAATTCCAAACTAATTTTCTACGTAACTTTGAAGTAATTCTTAATTTAGTTTTAAATTTTTTAAGCTCATTTAATAATTATTTGGTTTTTTATTTTTTTATTTTTGAAAATTATGCTTCTCTTCTCACCATCTTTTACTCGTGATTTTCATATTTCCTATTTGAACATTTGAATTTTTAGCCAATATAAAAAACAGAAACAAATTTTTAAACTTTTTTCTTTTAAAATTTCGCTTTGATTTTGAAAACACATCTAAAATGTAAACAACAAAACATAGAAACCAATAGATGAAAATCGTGTTTATAAGCTTAATTTCAAAAAACCAAATAATTAGCAAACGGACATAAAATTTTCGACCTTTTTAGTTAATTTATGGAGGTGTGTTTTTTTTTTTTTTTTTATTTTTTTTTTTTTTATATATATATATATATATATATATATATATATATATATATATATATATATATATATATATATATATATATATATATATATATATATATATATATATATATATATATATATATATATATATATATATATATATATATATATATATATATATATATATATATATATATATATATATATATATATATATATATATATATATATATATATATATATATATATATATATATATATATATATATATATATATATATATATATATATATATATATATATATATATATATATATATATATATATATATATATATATATATATATATATATATATATATATATATATATATATATATATATATATATATATATATATATATATATATATATATATATATATATATATATATATATATATATATATATATATATATATATATATATATATATATATATATATATATATATATATATATATATATATATATATATATATATATATATATATATATATATATATATATATATATATATATATATATATATATTCTTGGAAAGGAGGAAGAGGAAGGAAAAAAGAAAAAAGAAAAAACTGAAAAGGTTTAAAATTAGAAAAAAAAAAGGTTTAAATTTTATTAAAAAATAAAGAATGAGTTATTAAATTATTCTGTTTACGAGTATATTTAGACATATGTGCATACTATTTGGAAGAAATGCATTTTGATGTTGTGTACATATAAATTTAGATCTTATTGATGGGTAGGTTTAATTTTGTGTAAAGTAATGTATTTGCGATGCGTCCTATGTATAGATATAGTAATAAAACAATAATTTAATGAGTCTGTCAACTATTTTTAAAAAAAAAAGGTGAAAATTTTAAAAGATTAATATGGAATTACCTCAAAGAATAGGGACTATTTGATACATTAGGATTTAATATTTTAAGTATTTATTTGAGCGATAGTTTAAGTACTCTCTACATTTTAATAGAAATGCTTTTAATTCTTACATTTTCTTAAAAAAAAAAAATTAATAACAAATTTATTTGATAGCACTGCATTAAAAAAGATTCTACTGCAGCTTTGATCCAAAAACTTCTAAATCTTTTATTTTAGTATATGCATTTTAAAATAATATTTTTGAGTTGTTGTCATTCTTTTGTCACTCATTATTTAAGAAATGGATAACATACGATATCAAATGTGTATTATTATATGTTAGGGGTAGAGTAAACAAATTTCGTAGGAATGAGTAAAAGTTTATATTCTAATTTTAAACCTTTTCAGTTTTTTCTTTTTTCTTTTTTCCTTCCTCTTCCTCCTTTCCAAGAATATATATATATATATATACACAAAATTAATAAAATTTTAATACTAAAAGGAATGAAAATTGTAATTTACCTATTTAATAATAATGATGATTTTTAAATATAGTACAATGAACCAATTTTTTTTTCTTTATAAATATAATAAAATATTAATATTTATTAATTTTGTCATTTAAAATTATTATTCATTTAATAACGGTTTAAAATAATTAAAATGGTGATTAGAGATACATATATGAATAGGAATAAGTAGGCACATACAAAAAATAATTAAGGATATTAAATCGTGTCACAGAAATAGAGGTATATATATCTCTTAAATCCTGCATTAATAATCATCTCGCGAAAAAGGTTGACCCTCATTTTCTGGATCTCTCAATTATGAGAATTAATTTTCTCTGTCTTTTGCTTTCTTCAAGTCAACTTTTACAACATTTTTAAAATTATATATATATAGTCTTTTCTTCCAAATAATCAAATTTCATATAGTTACCACTTACGACAGTCTAATCTACTCTCTTTTCTTTCATATAATATATATATTCTACCGCACGAAGACATAACATTAATTATTTAATAGCAAGATTTTCTTTGATTCGATTAGTATGATTTTTTAATTTTGATTTAAATGATTTTAAAAGTTCTAATTTGATTTCAGCCTAAATGTAATTCAACTTGTTAATGTATAAATGCATTGGACGGAAAAATTAGAGGTTCAAATCACTTCATCACATATATTTTTTAATTGCAAAAATCACGCTTAAAGTATGGTAATCATTACAATTATACTCTTAAACTTTCAATTTTAAAAATTAAGCCCTCAAGCTTATAGAAGTGTTAAAATTGGGTTAAATTGAATCTTCAAACTTACGAAATTGTAATGTTATATAAGTTTGAGGTTCAATTTTTATCATTTGTGGATTCAATTTCTACGATTATTGTCAGCTTAAGGGTCATTTTAACACTTGTAGAAGTTTAAAGGCTCAATTTTTTTACAATCAAAAGTCTAAAGATGTAATTGCAACTACCATCATACTTTAAAGATGATTTTTACAATTTGCCCTATGTTTTTTTGGAGAGATTTGAACACTTGACCTCTTATTTGAGAGTGTAACTTTACTTAGTTGAGCTATAAATTTGAGTCTTTGACACATAATTTAGTTAAGTCTTATAAATTATGTCTAAAGTACTTTTACTCGAGATTTCACTTATCTATTTTTCTAATTCTTTTTCAATCTTAAAATCTGGTTAATGGAAAAGTAAAAATTGGTTCATCGCCACATAAAAAAGTCAAATATTCAATATAGTAACGGTGAATATAAACAATTTATGTGAATTATAGATGATTAAACCATATAAACGAAATTGAAAATTCTAAAATCATATAAACTTGATTAAATTTTTAAAAATTACAAAGACCAGATTTACATATAAGAGAACTAAGTTGATATTTCAATTACTACGAAGACAAAATTGAAACTATGCCTAAACCATCTGGCCAAATTTATAATTTATCTATTTTACGTTTGGTTGGATGGATTAAAAAAATGTTAAGAAAAAGAAAATATTTCTCACATAATACACTATTTTAAGGGGAAAATTAGAAGAAATAAAGAACTAAAGAAGTAATCAAACATTAAATAAATAAATAAATAAATATATATATATATATATATATATATATGAAGTCAAAACATAGCTATAAAGTAAGAGTGGACAAAATAATATTGAAGTACCCTACAATCTTTCCTTGTGATACTTTTTTCCTATTTGACTTTAGGCCACAAATTGATGATCAAAAGGAAAGGTTGTGGTTCAATATTCAGGGTAGTTTGAAATTTGATTAAGTAAAAATCTTCTTTCTCTCAAATACAAAAAGGGATATGTATAGTTCGAATTTTGATTTGTGTATTTTAGAAGAGTTTAGTGAAAGTAAGGTTAAAATAAACATATGTTTTGTTAACTAACTTCTAATGGTTCGATGATGAAAAGTTTGGTGAAGGATAAATTGGAAATTTGCCTAAAATTAAACTCACATTGTTAAAATGAGCATAATTCAATTGACATAGTGTTAGTTGATGACAAAAATTCCATTTTCCATCCACATAAAAAAAACCCGCACATTATATAACTTTTTACATTCTTTTAAAAATTCTCTTAAGAAAGGAAAATTTTTTTTTTTTTTTTAGCTTTAGGGACATTAAATAGAAGAGACCAAGCATGTTAGGTCTCTCCTCCCGTTGTACCAATTATGGTCAAATAGACACATTTTTTTTTAATGCTTTATTATTATTATTTTCTTCTTTCACCCAAAAAAAAAAAAAAAAAATCTCAAAAGGAAGATTTTCCTTGATTGATGCTTTGATTTATTCTTTTGGTAGTACAAATTTACAACAGTCAAAGCTGTAAACTGTTGGGACATGGTTGGTTAAAATTGTTTGAATTTTATTTCAAAAATTTCCTTAATTTGATAAGAGGATAAATATATCAAAACCACAACTTTCAATCAAAACTTTCATCAATATATTTAATCTCATAAATCTTACCTTTTAGTTAAGTCTTCAGTATTTTATCTTCTTAAAAAAAAAAAAAAAAAAAAAAAAACTTCACTATTTTTATTCAAATTGAGATTCATACTGACATGGTTTTAGCATAGATATTTTGTGACACAATGAGTTCAATTATTAAGCGAAATCCATGACTTTCTCCAATTAAGAACAAAGGTTTTATTCAAAAAGATTTCAAAAGTTTTTTTTATTACAATTCTAGCAGCTGGTTATAGTTTTACAAAGAAATGAGATAAATAACTAATTAATTCTAAAATAATAAATAAACACTAACTAATCTAAATTAACAACTAAACAAATATTAACACAGATACCCTAAATATCTCATACAATAATCTTCATCATTTTGTTAAATTTTTGAAAGCAAATAAAAGACTACAAAGAGTATAATTAACCCATTTTATTAATTCAACAATATATGTGAGGTGCAAATCCAAATAAATTTCAAATCTTTTGATTGAAATGATAATGCTCCAAGCTTCTATACATTTGTCACAACCCGATCCTAATTCAAATCAAGTTGGTCAAGTGAGTTTGAATTATGTCCCTTTTATTTGTAAATGTAATACTCTAAGAAGGGGAAAAAAAATCTCTCATTTAACTCTCAAAACTTATAAGAGAATCTTAAAATAGAGTGAATAAATTTCCTACTCTAGAATAATGACAAGAAGCCATGGAAGTTGCCAATATTAAATATGGCTGTTTTTTTATTACCACTACCCTAAAATTAAATAAGAAATCAGAATAATGAAAAAAGTTACAGTTGAATGTATAAAAATAAAAAGTAAATGGAGAAAAATAAAAGTGAATATATATATATACACATAATATTAATAATTATATGCAGTTTCAATTAGTGCATGAAATGAATATTCAATAAATGAGTGAGCCCAACCACATATTCACTTCCTAGGCTTTTTTTTTTTTTTTTTTTTTTT
>QLSR01000557.1:82574-113756 GCA_031780015.1 Citrullus colocynthis | reverse complement strand
TTTTTTTTTTTTTTTTTTTTTTTTCCTGATAGGTCGTTACCAATGCTCGCATACACTCAATAATGTCAAACTTCTTGTAAGTTAACTCACTTTTTTTTTTCGATATAATATTGTTCACTTTAAATATATATTTGACGAAAAGTATGGTTAGTAATTCTATTTTTCTTATTTTTGTTTAGTTATTGGTACCTTGTATTATTTAGAATGAATGAAATATATTTTCTCCTAAAACTATGAGTATGTGAAAAGAAATTTCATCAATTTTTTTTTTTTTGGATTTATTAGAACAAGATCTCTGTTAATATTAGATGGTTTAGACAAAGTCCAAAAGTGATATCACAATTTTTTACTTTTTTATTATTATTTTTATTTTTTATAGAGATATTGAAGAGATTTGTTGTCCTTTGGATATACAATTAACATTGACTTTTTATGTGTACTTTTTATCTTTTATCATTCCTCTTCCTTTCTTCTGAACGTTTAAAAAGAAAAACTTTAGAACAAGATCTTTATTAGTATAAGATGGTTTAGACAACAGTACTCCAAAAGTGATACCACGACGTTTTGTATAGAAATATCGAAGAGATTTGTTGTCCTTTGCATATACAATAACATTAACTTTTTATGTGTACTTTTATCTTTTATCATTCCTCTTCCTTATATATAAATATGGGTAACAAGAAAATGTAGGAAACTTAAAGCTTCAAACTATCTGTTTTTTTATCCTGACAAATATTTTGATCATTTAAATGTTTGGATAATGGAAGTAAAGTATGAAAAAAAAAAAAAAAAAAAAAGGCATATAATTCAAAAGCTCGATTGAATGCTAGGAATTCAAAGACACTCAACTGTGAAACTTGAAATTTCAATATTGAAACTAATTCCCATTGAATGTATGCAATGTGCATTTAGTAGCACACCTATAGACCAGCCATAAAATTTGGATACAGAGAGGAGAGAGAAAATATTTATACATAAATAGCAATGTGTTGTACAACTATAAATATTATAGTTATATTTTTAAATAATAAAATGAAATATGACTAAATTTTCAAAGTTATTACATTTTTATTTCTTTTTCCCATTTAATATGCAATACTCAACTTGAGTATCAATGAACATAGCTAAGTAAGTTAAAGTATTAGCAATGCTCCTTAAAATATAAACTTGTAATACTTAGAAAATAATTAACATAACATTTGAGTTCAAAAATAGAGAAAATAGAAATGCATGGCTTTGAACATAAACCCAAACAAACCTAATTCCAACAATTTAGATATGCTTTTGTAATTATACCATGGGTAAAGTGGGGCTCAAACTACACTTGTGATATATTTTAAATTCCAAAAAAAAAAATCAATTTTTACCTTCGAACTTGACAAGTTATACTAATTTTCACCATGAACTCCAATCTCATAAAATCAAAACTTAAATTTAACCAAGTGCTGGAATTTTTACTAATTTGCCCACTAAATTTAACAAAAGAATAAAGTAAAAATCTTTTAAATAATCTAATTTCAAAAGGATGACAATCAAACAAACCTTTTAAAACTCACAAATTTCAGCAAACATCTACGAACATATTTTCATTAAAAATTGATGTTTTTCGTCAGGGAAAAAAATCCTCTATTTTTAACACCTCAACAAGATTTAGAATAGAGATTCTTTGTTCCCTTTGGGCCAGGGACAAGACTAGCGGAAAATTTGAAACTTTTGCCTTACTCCTGGAATGTACCATATGAAGTACCATAATTGTTCTATAATTTAAAGGTAATTTGACTCTGCATCAGCACAAAATGCACCTAATGGTCTAAACTTTTGTCATCTACCTACATTTTGAAGCTCAACATATAAAACAGGGCAATGGATTTTTCAATAATTCGACTTTGAATGCCATTATTTCAAATTTCGTGTTTGAAATTCGAGTTCTTTCTCTAGCAGCCCTCCATTACGCCGTAGCGGGCCCAGCTCATCACAGATAAAAAACTAGAATAGGGAAGGAATTCACAGTAGCATCTACAATGACTTATAATAGAGCTTAGATTTGTTATATAATTATCAGTGATGGATAGAGTTGAACAGGGAGACAATGTTCCACATCTACAGTTCAGTCCTATCAAAATATTGATTCAGACTCAACCTCATCATGAAGCTAGATTACTGATTACTGAACAGAAACGGAGCTCGCAAACAGCAAACGTGGCGGCCAGTGCCATGGGACCTAATCATCTAGCATCGGTTGCCGATCGAACACTGTTAGAAATTCGGTCATGGGCGTCACTGTGCTATTCACGGCCTCATGCTCACCCTTGCACTGGAGCAACTGTCTTCTAAGACTCTGCACCAGCTCATTCAATCTTTGGATATTTTTCTCCTGGGAAAGGATGATNAAATTTAAAGATTAAAAATATGTTTGATAATTGTGTTTTTAATGTGCTTTTTGATTTTAAAAATCTACAAAAAAGTTTTAATGACTTTTTTATTTTTAATTCTTTTTATAAAAATAAAATAATTTTTTTTGTAACATTTTTTATGTAATAAACATTAGCTTGGTTTTTGAAAACATTAACATGATGTAGATAACAAAATAAAAAAAATTTAAAGATGGAAAAAATGTTTATAGACTTAACTGATACATTATATTAGCTGTTTAGAATTATTCTCTCACACATTATTTTCCTTTTAACAATAAAGGAATAGAGAGTTAAGAAAAGTTCAAAATCAAGATGAATGATATAGACTAATTGATCATCTTTTATCATTGACAGAGTGAGTACCAAACATCAACTCAAAATTATTGGATTATTTTTCATTTGATTGCTCAAATATGAAATGACAAAGTCAGAGGTTTAAGAAAAAGAAAAAGAAAAAAAAAAAAAAAAGATGAAAGTTAAAAGAAAAAAAGGGAAAAAAAAAAAAAAAAAAAAAAAAAAAAGAACGGAGTAAAAGAGTAAATAGGTAGAATTTGTCAAACATTCATGAGCTTGGCAATTTGGCTTGCCCCATTGCAACTAGGAAACTGAAACTTAAGAGAATTAACTTTAGGGGGAAAAAATTGATGTAGCATGTTTGCCGTAAGTGCCTTAATTATGGTTTCCTCTAATTGAAGGATAAGACGAGATTAGTTGGTATATGTATGTGTAAGCTAACTTGAATACTCCTAGTATTAAAAGAAAAGGTATCAGCATGCCAAGTTACCGAAAACATTTAAAGAAAAAACATTTCAGGCCCCAGACTAGCCCATGCGACACCTACCTAAGTCCTAAGACAACTGATGCCGTTTAACTCCTAAAGGTATTTAATATTATATGACCATGATTTGAACCGTAAAAGCATCCAGGTTTACAGTTTGCCCTCTTGATTAGAGGATCATCAACCAATGATCGTTGAAGCATTTCACAAGAATCTAAACAATGAGAACTTTGACAAGTAATAGATGACTGGCAATAGAGTCTACAGGCAATGTATTTCATGCAGTACTGCCATCTTCTGGATCATATAGGATGGACACGAGCTTTAAAAGAAGCTGAAACAACATAATAGTCTTTTGGTGTGGAGAGGTTACAGGTTAGATGCAGTTCTACTTTCTCTGTAAGAAAACATGTGAAAGAACGAGTAGACCTGTCTACTGATAGAATTGAAGGGACACCTAAGTTAATGCTGTTGAGGATTGGTGCAAGCAGCAAGAAGAAATATGCACACTCCCACACTATACAAGGAAATACGATCAAATGGTTGGGAACATGAGACGGATGAGAATTTTATTGGGAATTATTTGAGCTTTTGGTCCATTGGAAACATGCTTTTAGAAGAGTCTCTCCCACATGGAAAGATTTTGTTTTGGGTGAAGGGTATATATACTAAAGCTTCCTAGTGAGATTGAAAAATGTTGGTGTAGTGGCAGTAGAATCTTTCCTCACAAGTGCGTGCCACCGCTACCTATCGGACGGGTGGGTTTGGGTAACTGAGCTCACGTGCAAAAAGAAGTAAACTATACTACATTACCCTTCTTTTTCCGGGACCAAAATGTTAGCAAAAAGAAGTAAACTTTACTACATTACCCTTCTTTTTCTGGGACCAAAATGTTACAGAGTATTACCGTTTTTAAATGTTTTTTTCTTTCTTTTCAGATCTGTACGTCTTCTTCTCTGTTTTATTCATATACTGGGTAGCTTCTCAGATCTGGTGGATTATCTTCTTCTTCATCTTCTTTCTGCTCTCCCTTTCTGTTCTGAGCAAGCTATTCCTTTGTAATTCCAATCCTTCTCCTACAAGTGCATGTCCAAGATAGGAGGTTGTGTTAACCTTGGGAAACAACTGGCAATCAGCGATTTAGCACCAAGGTCGTGCCGGATTTTGCTTCAAGGCTGCGGTTCTTCCACGACACAATAGTGATCTAACATTTGGTCAACAAATTTTGCGTAGGAAACCCTTCATAGAGAGGGAGTTTGAAAATTAGCTAAACTCTGTTTTCCATTTCAGATAGTCCCGTGCTTACTCATAATCTGTGATATATAGGAGCAAATGATGGGAAAATTCATGCATTTTCTGATGTAAATCTCTAAATCATGGTTTTAACACTTCAGGTAGGATGCCCCATAGACACACCCCCAAGGATTCATGGAAGGATCACATTCTGAAGAAGGTTCAGGTTTTCTCTAAGCTTTTAAGAGCAACAAAATTAATAAGAAAATCAAAAGAAGAAATTCACGTGCAACATTTTCTCCAACTTGTTGTGTTAACCATACAAATGCAGAAGAAAACATCGATCATTTTTTCTATGCATTTTTGCATACAACCAATCCACTTCTCAAGATATTGAGTATTTGATGATGATGCAAGCTGAACATCTTGAGTTTCATTCAAGATTGCTGGTATTTTCCCTCAAGATAAAGCAAAGTCCTTGGGAACTATGCTTGAAAAGCTCGCTATTTGTCCTTATGGTAAAAAAGGAATCTTCAAATAGTGAATCTTGTGGTCTAGCGTATCATATAGCCTCTAAATGGAGTTCCATTGACAAAACTGATAGATCTCAGATTATCTATCAGTCACATGCACTATCTCAAGACAGCAAAATAACACACAAAGAACACCCTAGCACTTTGAGAGACAGCCAGACAAGGAACTCTCCCTTTTAGAATGAATTCTAACCCTCAAAATTTCCTACTTTCAGATGTATCTCAAGTGTCGGGTGTTTTTATAAACCCTGGGAACAATTCCTGAGCATTCAATAAATGCATATATTGCTTCCTATATAATAGCAATAGCTACAGCAACTGAACATCTAATCATTGAAAGCATTGAAAAAAAATTAAACGCCTAAAACATACAGGTGCTTCGGCAAACTTAAGGGAAAAAGAGATAGATCAATGGAATTTCACCTTTTCTTTTACAGCTTCCTCTCTTTCAGACATATGGGGTTCTCTCTGTGAAGCGTTTGGACCTGCTTCAAGCTCATTCTCATATTGTTGCCTCCACTCAAATTGTGAGGAGAACACGATCAGTAACAGCAGACAGACAAGAACCCAAGGTCTTGACATTATTACAACCAGGTTTTGTGTTTTCCCAAAACTCCAAAAGCAATCAAGTTACCAGTCCTACCCAATAACTGCATATACAGGACTATGCATAAATATAACTCGATAATTATAAGTCAAATAAACTAACTTACTTGATATATTCTTTAAAAAAAAAAAAAACTACAAACAAGAGTTGAATATAGACTTGAATAGCTAAAATCAAGTTACAGTTAACCAAAGAGAGAACATAATCAAGCTGAATTTGGTTCCTAATAGATCTACAAGAAATAGCTGAGATTAACTTCCGCAATGTTCTTCATCAAATTAAAGAGGATTGGTTTTTTCCTCAACATTCAAGACGTAAATTCAACAGATACACAAGACTTGAAAGCTCCAGAATGGTTTCAAGTGTTTACCCTAGCAGGATTCCATTTCCCCACTCTTTTCTTAGAGAATTAAAACAAAGACAAACAAAAAAAAGTATTAGACAATTTCTACCCTATTCCCAAAATTTCTCACCTTCCAAACACAACTTGAGAATCCACAGAAAACCCAGAAAATGGAGCAGAAATCTTCACCGAAATTACCATCCACTAATGTGAACCACTGAGAAAAGCTGAGAACAGCAATCCGTCAAAAATATCGAAACCCAGAAATGGGAAAGGATTGAATGTAACAAAAATAAAAATTTGGAAGAAATATTGGGAGAATTAGAATCATAAAAGAAACCCACTGATCGAACAGCGCATCTCAGTTTAGTTGGAGTCGGATTTCTTCGAGCTGAAGGTGGTGAATTGGGTCGAATTCGGCTCAGTTGAGCGACAGTAAGCCTCGCACGTGCCCACCACTATCAACGATAAATTAAGATTAACGACGATTGTCTATCTAATCTATTTAATTTGTAATTTGTGATATGACGACATCTGTATCAGTTGAATTACAATTACAATTAGATTAATGACTTTGAATTGAAAAAAAAAAAGTAAGAACTCTTTTAAACATTGCTTTATCCAAAATTTTCCTTTGTAAGATTATTTTCTAAAAAGAAAAAAAGAATATGGTTCACTCATATAGTAGATTTTATTTTGTTTAATTATTGTGTTATAATAACTGTATTACATCAACTTACCTTACCATGACCATTGGAAAATATCTCAATACCATGACAATTTTAATTTAGTTTTTCTATAATTTTAAAAAGTTTTACAATTAGTTCTTATGAATTTGGCTTTTTTCAATTTCATTTATATGCTTTTTTTTTTTTAATTTAAATTTACTGCTTCTAGTTTAACCAAACTTCAAAATTTACAATGCAATTTTTCTTGCTTGACTATTGACAATAAATTAATGTTTTCCTACCGTGGCATAAACGAATTCTTCAATAGTTTAGAATTCATTCATGGATTTTTTTCTCATATGAGTTATAGGTGCAATGAACAAAATAATATTTGTACTATCAACCTCGAAGTCAAATATACAATTCTCTTACTCTATATATTGTCAAAAAAAGAAAAAAAAAAGTTCAACCTACCGACAAGAATTATTTATGAAGATTTTTGTCAAACTATAGAGTGTCAAATCGTAAAATTAAATTCTAAATTTTAAAACCATATGATTAAATTCTAGCTTTCTCCCAACAATAAAACTAAATTTTTAATTTAAACAAAATTTTAAATCGTATGAATAAAATTAAAACTTGACCGAACAAAATTTGTAATAATTATAATCACAATAACATAAAGATTTACCCTCTTTAAAATAAATAAATAAACACGTTTTTTTTTAAAATAAAGTTTCAAATCTTTTTTAACTTTATTTTTGGGAACAAATGAGAAAAGTCAAAATATGGTAGTAATTATAATCATATTTTTAAATTTTTTATTTTAAAAATTGAATCCTAAATCTTATATAAATTTTAACATTTTGTCAAACAACACCTTCAAATTTAAGTAATTATTTTGTAATATTTGTATAAGTTGTCGTGGGCTTAATTTTCCAGTTTTGGGTTACATTTTCTCCCAAATTTGCGGTTGAAGGGCGATGAAGGAGAAATAATCAAACAAACGTAGCAATCTCTGATTCTGTGTAAATGGGTAACGCTCAATCGCCTCGAACGAATCCTCGCTTCGCAACAACCTCCAGGTTTCTCTTTCTTTACTCTCTTCCCGCATATACAGATTTCTAATGCATCAACTTCTTCGTTCAATTCACTTATGGCTGCAGAGCTTTTACCCAGAAGGAACTCGAAGATCTCAAGTCACTGTTCCTCTCCCTTGCCGCTCAATCGAATTCCAATGGCAAATTCGTATCCCCCTCTGTTTTCAAGGTCAGAGTTTGTAGCTTTTCTATTGTCAACATGGTTGATTTCTGATTTTCTTTTTTCCCCTTCACCGGTTCTCTGGGTTTTGTTCTTTGTAGTCATATTTTGGTCTTCGTGGTCCTCTTGGAGAAAGATTGTTCGATTTAGTGACACAGAAGCGCAAGGATCAGAAGCTTACTTATGAAGACCTCGTTATAGCTAAAGTAAGCCATTGGGGTTTCCCTATTCTTCAAATTAATGTGCATTCTGAACATTATGTCTCATCCACACTGTAGTTCCTGTTTGTATATTATCATTTTTGTTAGATCAACACTGAACCCAAAAGTTTAAGCTGCTGGGTAAGGTAAATTTAACGTTTTCCTGTCAATACCTTAGCACTCTACCCCATCCCCTGTGGACTTTAGCAGACCCAAGAACTAGAAATTTTTAATTGAGGACCCAAAAGCTTAAGTTGATTGGTTATGGTAATTTATCTCTTTTTTTGTCAATACTATATAAAGTTTCAATCAAAAGTAAATGCTGTAAATTCTCTAAGCTCATAGCCTGGTGGGGGACTCTTGAAGCAGTCTTTCAAAGGTTCAGTGTATTACTCAAATTATTTAATTCTAGGTTCTTTCATTTTTCTTTTCTCACTCTATTGGGTGTTTCTTTGGGGGAGAAATAATTGTGATAGGAATGTGATTTGAACTATCTAAGCTCCTGGCCCATGGCTTTGCAAGTGGGGTGACCATATTTACATTACAAATGAGGGGTTCAAATCTATGATTAATGAGGGGCGATACTAATATCTCACTGTTGAACTTGCACCTCAGGTTTGGTGTTTGCTTTGTTTAAAACTAAATGCAAACGTTTGGAAGGGCTAGAAAAGATTGTGTAAGACATGAGGAAGTACAAACCTTCTCTGGTGCTCTTGGCGAATGCTATGAGCACCTGGTTTTTGGTCATTCATAATTATTGATTTTTGCAACGCTTCTAATATTCCGAACCCTAGTTGATGATTGTTGTTATTTTGTCATATTTTGTTGAAGGGCACTTATGAGAAAGGGACAAATGAAGAAATTGAAGAGTTCATTTATCAGTTACTAGATGTGTCAGATGATGGTGTCCTTGGCAGGTAATATCTTCTTCTTTTAATGATTAACTTTCAATAAAGAAGGCTACTAGTTCTACCACCCACCAAAACCCAAAACGTAGACTTCTGGTTCAAAATTTGATTGGACATGACTATATGTGCCTTCTTAGCTTTCATGCCAATGCCAGGTCTGATCTGGAATCGGTTCTAACAGCAATTTTCAATTATGTATTCTCCTCAACAAATAATGAACCTGGATTGGATTCACATCAGGATGCCATACAAATTTTTGTTCGTGCAGCGACATTCTCAGAGAACAATGAACGATTTACTTATGAAGATTTCAAAAACTGGTGTACTCTGCTTCCATCTATCAGGAAGTTTCTTGGAAGCTTACTAATACCACCTGATATGGGTATTTGCTTGTTTCTATATCAATCCCTATCCAGTACTAGCTTGATTTAAAGTTTTTTTTTTCCTATCGCAAGTTTGTTGGAGTTTGATTATTATTTCCTCTATCTTCTTTTTTCTTACGGGACAACCCATCTGACCCTACAATATTTAGGTGTCAAGGAAACTCATAGAACACTAAATCATAAGTAGGTGGTTACCATGGATTGAACCCATGACCTCTTGGTCATTTATTGAGACTATGTCTCCTTTTTTACTATTAGACCAACCTATGATGGTTTTCCTTTATCTTCTTAATTGATCTGTGTTTCATTTCCCCTCCATGCATAATTATGCTTGATTTTGATTAGGCATCGTCTTAATACATTCATTCCAAATTCTCTTGATTATCTAAAGACAGGTTGCATCCTTACATCCAAGTTTTCATTCCTTCTTCATATCTCAAAATGAACTCATAGTCATGCATAATGTACTATTCTCTATCATACCTGTCATAATTTTAGATCAGTAGTTGTTTGTCTTTAAGACAATTGTCTGTTTCCTTTATTTTTCTATTGCTAGAACCAACCATTATATTGTTATATTTGCTTTAAATACTTCACTATTTGACCAAAGTGCCAGAGCATAATGAATCATTGATGGTGGTTGGTGGTCTTAGATATTGAAAATTTAAAGAAAAGTTATATAATTCTTATGCATTTCTATGGTGGTTATGTAGGAAGACATGGTTGTCAAGTTCCAAGGCTGGTTTATGGGGAGAATATAAATTCTAATCTCGTTTTATTGAAGGAGGAATATGCTTGGCATTTAGGAGGAGCTCTTCCTCAGCATGAACTGGAGGAGTGGAGACTACTTTACCATAGTGCAATAAATGGGCTGAGTTTCACTACATTTTTGGGTAACATAACGTAAGTAATTGTATTTTATTTATTCATTTATATATTTTTCTCTCTCTTTTGTAGCCATTAAAATTTGTTACAAGCAACAAGATAGGCATTAGCAAAACAAATTGGAAGCATACTGAAAGGTCCAAGATGTTGAGAACTGAGTTAAAGCCAGCTGCTCCAAAAAGTTGAAAAGAAAGCAAGAACTCTATACAGCTTCTCTTATTTTCTCTACAATCCCATGAGAATGTGCATAAAAGATAAAATATACTATATAACTAAAACTCATAACCAATGAGCTAAACCAAAATACAAGGGGCTCCAGTCGAACAAAATAAGGATACTTACAGAAATCTTTATACATAGAGATCCAAAGAGATGTCTATTAGCTTAAATTTTTTGATTAAGTGGAGCTCCAAGGCAATAGAAATACATACTAGGATATATAAAATAGATTTTTTGATTGATCATGTTAATAGTTTTGATCAATACTTAGACTTGGTCTTATTGATCAATCAAACTTTTCCTGGACAAGGCTGGGATCTTCCTCATTAGGCTTGTTTTACTGCTTTACTTTTCTGTATTAGTTGGCGACTGCAACCGAGTCCATAACAGGCAGTTTCTTTAGAATAATTGGTCGATTAAATCTTTTTGCAGAAATGATGGAGGACCGACGCTGCTGATAGTGAAGGATAAAGAAGGTTATATGTATGGAGGCTATGCTTCTCAGGCATGGGAGAGGCATGGTGATTTCTATGGAGATCTGAAATCATTTCTATTTCAGCTGTATCCAAAGGCGGCTATATACAAACCAACTGGAGCAAACAATAACATTCAATGGGTAACTTCTCCACTTGGCTTTCTAATTTCCATATATTCAATTTTGGATTCTGATGTTTACAAGTCTTGTTTGGCAGTGTGCAGTAAATTTCAGTTCAGATAGCATCCCAAACGGCTTAGGGTTTGGAGGACGGGTGAACCACTTTGGTCTGTTTGTGTCGGCGAGCTTCGATCAGGGGCAGACGTTCGAGTGTACAACATTTGGGAGCCCGTGCCTGTCGAAGACGAACTGGGTAGAGCTGGAAGTGATAGAGTGCTGGGGAGTAGGGCAGCAGGAAAAGCAGAGTGGGAGTAATGAGAATAATGGAGTTAAGGGTAGTGTGTTGGAGAGGTTTAAAGAGGACCGCCATATGCTCAACATGGTTGGCCTCGCCAATTCAAGTGAATGATGCAACTGCTCAATAACCATCGCCCCGTGCATTTTGATTTTGGTTTGGAGTATATAATTCACGCTTCTTCCAGATTTGTAGTTTTTAAATAACATCACTTTACATAGCTATTTTATTATGTTGTTACCAAATTATTTAAATATCATATAAATCCTTTTTTACTCGGTGTATATACTTGCTTTTTGTAATTTTCAAATCAAAAGTGGTTTGACAAATTTTTATGACATTAACGGTGGTTTTGGATTTGTTTAATTTTTAAAATAATTTATTTTTAAAACAATTGAGGTGTTTTGACAACTATTTAAAATAACTTTTCAACAAATGAGTTAGAGAAATAAACTCTCTTCAATAAAACACTTGGAACTAGATTTTAGAAGAAAGTTTTTTTTAACGTTTAAATGGGAATTGGTCAGATTGAGTCATTTCGCTCTCTCTAGTTTCGTCTCAGCGAGATCGCTTTCGAAATTAGCGAGATAGCATTCATATTGCATGACTTCTTATGTCTTATTTTATATTGTCTTGGAAAAATTATTATTATTTATGTTTTGTTCTTGGAGATTAAATATATATTTTATGCTTATATATTTACATTTTGGGGATTTTTGTGCTTCTAAAATTGAATTGTCCAAACAAATATAATACAAAAGATAAAATTAATGTTTAATTTCAATTTCAATAAATTCAATTTCTAAAAAAATTCAATACTTTCAAAATAAAGTGCGATTAACTTCAAAATATATTTATTTCTAAAAAAAATTAAAATGTATGCATTTCTTTATAAAATTAGTTCATAGTGTCTAATAATCATTTATGGTAATTTAACTTATATATAAACATTTTTTGTATAGGACAAAACAAACAAAATTATATATGTGTATAAACATTTATAAAAAGATGTAGAGTGTTTAAATTTTAAACTCATTTTATAAAAAATGTTTTTAAAACACTCTTTTTTTTCATAAACAATCCAAACGCACCCTAAATATACTTACGGTGATTTTAGAGGAAAGCATTTAACTAATGTTCTCCAAGGTAGTTCTTTCCCTAATTTTTGTCTATATTTATATTTTCGTCCCTCCGAGGGTAGTTCTCTAAGAAAAACCAACATAAGCATAATACAATTAGCAACTTGTATTATCTTAATTAAAAAGAAAAAAACTAGTAACTTATACTATTAATTTCAAAATTAATAAGCCTATACTAATAAGCATGAATGTCATTTGTTGACCTTTTATTTTTTCAAAAAAATTAATTACAATCTTAGTCCCTAGGACATGTTTGGTTGGTAATGCAATGCAAATTTCTCTTATATTTTCAAGTTTCGATGAATATGTTTACGGTGAAACATAACATTTTTATGTTTTCATTATATCTAAATTTTGAATGATAAATTTTAAAATGCAAATTATATGAAATGAAAATAAAAATATTAAAAAATTATAATATGTCTATCATCCTATCACAAATCGAAAGTTATATTTATTTATTCTATTTTTTAAAACAACTCATTATCTAACGTATTATAAATTATATAGTATTACAAAATAATAATTATACAATTTTTAATGTAAACATGCTCATAAATAAATTAATAATAGTTTATTATCAACTATACTATTATTTAGTAGGTAACTACAAAGTCCAATCTCTAAATCTATTTGAAAACATAAAATACAACTCTCATTTTATAGAATCCATTTGTTTTCAATTTTCATTCCCTACCAAACTTGTATATAATAAGTCCTCAAAACTTACAACTTTGTGAACAAAATTTAAATTTTTTAATAATTAATTGATTTATTTTATATAAAATAACATTTTAGTCACTCTAAACTTTCAAATCTGTATATGGTATCCATATCTATACAATTTTTTTTTTTTTTTTTTTTTTTTTAATTCAGAAGCTCAAATACTAAATTAGAGATTTTGAAAATATGTGGTGAATTTGACGACTTCATAAATGGAAACGTAACATAATTATGAAACACAATTATATTCCTTTTTATAAATTGATGTACTAAAAAAACTAGGATACTTGAAAATGCAAGGTTAAACTTCATATGAAATGGATCCAAATGTGAACAAGAAGTAACCATATAGGCATATGCATAATAAAAATATAAAGATTTATAGCCAAAATACTTGTTTGTTAATTCTTATAAATGTCTTAGTTTTCAGTGATACATTTCCATTTATTTCAATAAATATGAGACTTAGAGCATCGACCTTCTAATCAAGTGATCAAGCGAAATAAACCAGGCATCATTATCCAGACTGCAACACAATCCTAAAAAACTTTGAAACCAAATCTCTCTATTGCAGAAGGTTACTCGAAATCAATATGAAAATTTCATATCCTTTGGCTTAGCAGAAAGTAACAATACTCGTAAACAAAACTAAATCACAAAATTGTATTGAATCCCAACAGAAGATCAGAAGAAAAAGGCGAAAAGTAAAAAAAAAAAAAAAAAAACAAAACCCTAGCCGATAATCTCAGTACCTCCTACCGCGACCTCCCAATCCAAATCCAACCTGCTGCGGCACAGTCGGATCGACCTGAACAAGCCCGGGAATATCGTTCATTCCAAGCGCAGAAAGCATATCGAGGGTCTCCTTGTCGACTTCGATTTGATCGGTTTTAATGGCGGAGACGTCGGGGACGAAATCCATACGGCGCTCGCGCTCTTCCTCTTGAAGTTTGAGAGAAATGCCGCGAACAGGTCCCTTCTGGATCCGCTTCATGAGGTGAGTGGAGAATCCGGCGATCTTATTTCGTAGTCTCTTAGAGGGAATAATGGCGACTTCTTCGAGGATCTTCTTGTTCGTATGGAAGTCGAGGGTCATGCGGGAGTAGTAGCGCTCAATAACTTGACGGGAAGATTTCTTCACTGTTTTGGTTCGAACGCGACCCATGTTGCTGCCGGAGGAATAGTCTGCAGGCGGAAAGTGAGTTCAGGCGACGGCGTAAGAAGAGGCGGCAAATCGGAGCGCAGAATCTTACCTAAAGAGGAGAAGGCTTAGGTTTTGGGGATTATATAGAGCTCTTTTAACGAAGGGATTGGGCTTTAACTTCCTGGGCCTATGTGGTTGGGCTAGTTTTGTGGGCCCGCAGAGGGAGATCGGCCCATACATTTTTTCGGACCTAAGGCTGACAAGATTGAATTTTAATTTTTCATTTATAAAAATAGCAAAACAAAAAAAATGGCAAAACGAATTAAAAAATTTATATAAATTTGAAATTGCAAAAGTCTAAAGTACTCTTAACATTAAATGAGATGTTACAATCCTTATTAAGTCTTAAATATACTTTTATTAAAACCAACAAAGATTATCAACATACCTCTTTAATGGGTTGGAAAATTATATCAATCAATTTCAAATTTGAAATCCCACCCACCAATTCATCTTTTTCAAAAAGCAAAAGTTCTTTTGGCATCGGTCACTTCCAACATTGGAAGACGTGAGCAACAACAGTACCCAACCACAACAATCACAACCAATGGCAGCACCGTTTTTGTCATACCCTGCCCTAAATTATCCCTCCTAAATCTAGGACAGGTTGTGACAATAATAGACCCCTAGCGTGCAATGGAGCCTATTGTCAAATTTTCTTTGAACTTGAAACTTAACTTGAATGAAATACCTTGCTTACACACTTTAAGAATTACATAATTACTAAGACTCTATTCTTGGCTACATGTTGCAATAAACTAATGAGTTGGGTAGCAGATTTTTATAAGA
Organism: Citrullus colocynthis; assembly: GCA_031780015.1. Classification (NCBI taxonomy): domain Eukaryota; kingdom Viridiplantae; phylum Streptophyta; class Magnoliopsida; order Cucurbitales; family Cucurbitaceae; genus Citrullus; species Citrullus colocynthis. The sequence goes on along the minus strand of QLSR01000557.1, from coordinate 98,580 downwards.
TAATTCGTGTTGAAACTCAAGAGCAGCCCGATGGAAAAATAATTATAAAAAGTTGAGCTAAAAAGCACAACAAGTGATAGAGTTCATAGAGAAATAATTTTTAAAAAATATTTCACATATTTAATAGGAATATAGAATCTTGTAAAATAAGTCAAATCATACACGATTACAAAAAACATACATAAGTTTCATAAAGTAGCTCTTAAAACATAAACATAAGCCGATAAAATCTTTACTAGATATGTACTCTATCTTTGGTCATATTGGCGTAAAGTAATCTCAATACATACAACAAAGGAATAGCTAGTAATGCATGCATGTAAAGCCGCCTTCAAAGGGCTAAGAACCCTAACACATGCCCCAAAGCCTCTGTATGTGTGACAAAGTGGGTCCCAAAAACCTATGTCTTAACATTTCTACACATCAATTCCATGATTCAGAATTTAGATTTGACATCTTTTGCCCCAGTATTCCCTACCGTCAGGATGATGTACACTATAAAAATACATCCACATAGTATATAGGTAATCACCATGGCTACATAGATATAATGATTTGAAAACTATTTCCAATCTAGATTAAAACTAAAACTTAATATAGCAAAATTATATTCTTTTTATATTTTCTCTTCCACATCTTTATTTAATATAAGGATAAATACACAGTATGTTAGAAAAATAATTACAAAATATCGATCAATAACTAGATATTCGCAGAAAATATAGTTTCATATATGTTCAAAGCGCAAATACAGTAACAAATACAATATATTTGTGATTCTCTTTTGGCAACAATGTAACAAATACATTGTATTAATGACCTCTATTGCCTCCTTGTCCTTTTTATCTTAAAAATTCATATAACAAGCACCATTTTCATTGTTTCATCTTTGACTCTCCTGGTCAAATGTTTGACCTTTGTTTATCTCATAAAAAAAATTATCCCTTTTAATAACAAAAAAAAATATAATAGGATAGAAATATCAATGAATCTTAGGGCTTATATATTTTTGTAAGGTAATACATTAGTAGTTAAATATTTTATAATTGACAAATACATTATTTTTTGTATTTGGCCATTTATTGTTGTGGTAAGTTTTAAGAGGAGATTTTGATTTTGGAACTTTATAAGATTTTGTGGGATGTTATGTAACTTGACGTTTTGGCTTTATTTTGTTGGGAGAAAATTGGTGTAAGAACTGGATATAGATTACTTATATTTTGTTTTGAAAAAGACGTATAAGAATTTGATGAATGAGAGAAAAATGAGTATCTATATAATTTATTTTAATTAAAGTGGGTTCTTTTTCAAACTCTAGAAACTTCTAACAAATAGATCACTTTACTAATAGTAGAAACATTTTTATTTTTTCTTTGCAAAGCTAAAAGTATTAATGCAACTTTCGAAAGTTTAAGGATAATATTTTTGAAACATGTATATTAACAATTAGTAGAAAAGTTTACTAATAGTAGAAAAGTTTTTTTTTTTTTTTTCTTAATATTTTCTTTGACTTTCGTTGCTTAATAGCCTTTTTTTCCCTTATAGTATATAGATCTATAGAACCCTCCCATACAATTCATGTATGATCCAGAAAAGGAAAGAAATAAAAATTATTTGTAATATGAAGATTACTTAGTAATATAAGTTGTGTGTACACAAAGTTATAACTTCCCGAGAAAGAAAAGTGTTTTTCTTTTTCTTTCGTTTAACTTGAGACTCAAACCTCTATTAATTTAAGAGTAATATTTGGGTATAGTCTCATATTTTATTTTAATTATGCAGAAAAAATATTAAAAAAATATATATATAAATAAAGGGGAAGAGTAATATTTGGGTATAGTCTCATATTTTATTTTAATTATGCAGAAAAAATATTAAAGAAATATATATATAAATAAATGGGAACCTTGAATCTCCCGCTCCCACTTTACGTTGAATAAATAGAGAAAAAAAGGCTTATCTGACAATTAAATTTTAAGAGTAGAAAATAAGCCTTCTTTATTGCGAAATTAAATTTTTATATTTAAAAAATATGTATGATAAAAAATTGAAAGAAAATAAACTTAATTTTTAAAAATTGAAAACTAAAAACAAAATGTTTATCAAACAAATTTTAGTAAGTCTTTATATATATATATTATTATTATTATTATTATTATTATTATTATTGGGTTTTTCTGGGGGACTCAAACCTTTGTAAATTTAAGTGTCAATTAGTACAACCAATAAACCGAAGTTGAGTAGGAGAGAAAAAGAATAATCAATAAATACAAATTCAGAGGGTAAGGCGTGAATCATCTTCTGCCTTTATCTATACGCAATTATAACTCTCACATGCGATAAAACGACAACCAAAGGATAAATCTAATCTAATTGAGGTTTGCAAGTGATCATTTGGGAGGAGAACAATAGAAGTAAAGGAGGGAAGAAGGAGGGAGTAGACTGGCAAACAAATATAAAAAAATAGAGCCAATGTGAGATAAAACCATTACAAAGTTTAAGAAAAGTATCCATTTGTATCTTTAAACTTTAGGAGTTATATCAATTTAAATCCTATATTTTTGTAAATGTATTAAATTTACATCCTCCATTATATTATGTTTGTATAAATATCTACGTAAAGTCGTAACGATCATTTTACTAATTAAGCTTCTAAACTTTTATAAATGAATCAATTTAGAATCTCAATTGGTACCACACAAATTTAAAAGAATTAATTACATGACTTAATTGATTTCACTTCTGAATAAGAGCAAGAAGTGGATAAATTTAAACCAAATAAGTCTCTTCTTCTTCTCTCTAACATATATAAATAATAAGGTGGAGACTTCATTTGTCAAAAAGAATGAAAACTCTCTAACATATATAAATAATAAGGTGGAGACTTCATTTGTCAAAAAGAATGAAAAGAGAGACTAAGTTAAGTCAAGTTCACGATAACAACATCAATTTGTTTATTTATTCACTTTCTCTCTTCTTATCTTAATAGCTTCATTTTGTCGATCCAATCAAACTTTCTCCTTCAAAAGATTTTTTTTAAATAATTTATTTATATAATCGTTGGCATTACGTAGGAATATATAGTCAAAGAGTGCTACAAAGACGAGATGATCTAAATGTTATTGAAGAGTAGCAAAACCATCAAAAGATAATCATGACAATATAATAATGAAGTAAATGACATGGATTGCCAACCAAATACATATATAGATGTAATTTTTGTTGGTGAGTACATCTACTGCTAGTAACTTGTGTTTGATAGTTCTGTTTGATAGTGTGATAAATGAGACATAACAAAAATTATTTCTCGGATGACCAAATTGAATTTTATTGAGAAAATGTTATCAAAAGAATTTGGGTTATATAATCAGGTTTTTGGTGAATATATATATATATATATATAAAATACATTAAAGAATGCTTTATTTGTAAAATAGGAGACAAAGTAGCAACGTTTGTCCAAATTTTCTGTTAAAACATTGTGATCGATCTAATAATATTTGTTTTCTTTTTGTAAAACTTTTTTTTTTATCTAGATTACAAAAGACTATTAAAATTAGACTCTAAAAAAATAATAAATACAACAAAAATACGAAGGTATAATTCTTCTTTTTATTTTTTTCGTATAATAAATGAGGATAGGTTGATTTAAACATCCAACCACATGAGTACACTCAATTTTTCTTTTTACTCTTAATTGTGGTCTTTTCTTAATAAATATTAATAATAGTTTATTCATTCTTTTTCTTTTCTTTCATAATTGTTTTTTTAGGTATAACAATTATGAGGATGGAGGGAGGATTGAACCTCCAATCTCTAGGTGGAGGATCAATCCTCCAATAATTTTTTTTTTTTTTTTTATAGTATAACAACTATGAGGACGGAGGATTGAAACTCCCATCTTTAGGGTGGAAAATCATGCCAATTGTAGTTAAACTAAGCACACTTTGACTCTTTCATAATTGTTGTTATAATTAAGGGCTGGTTAGGAACCTAGCTGCTGAGCTCGGCCAGCACGGGATTAGAGTCAACCGCGTCGCCCCCTTCAGCTTGGCCACTGGGATTGCAGGGCCCAGAAACCCAAAGCAGGTGGAGGTGATCGAGACCATGATCAACAGTTGGGCCAATCTCAAAGACCATGTCCTTAAGGCCGATGACATAGCCAAGGCCGCGCTATACTTGGCTAGCGATGATGCCAACTATGTCAGCGGCCTCAATCTTGTGGTTGATGGAGGCTATAGTGTTGTCAATCCTTCCATGCTTAAGGCTCTATCTTTATCCAAGAGGGAATGAGGATTTCATATATTGATCCGTTCCATCAATAATTGGCATGTTGTAAAAATATGATTGATAAAATCAATAAGTTGGGTGTATGGACAATCGTTTCGACTCTTTCAATCAGTTTTGCTTATGGACCGAAAATCTCTAATTAATGTTTTATTTTGTGTATAAAATTTGAAGACAGATGGTTAGCAAGTCATGTTTTTCTTTCTTTTTTTTTTTTTGGGTTGAAAAGTATTAGGAAGTCATGCTTTAATTGTATTTGGAACTCTTCTTATTAGTGGTTTAAGGTGGCTGAATTGAGTATTTGTAGGAAAAATAACAAAAATTAATTGTAAAAATATACTATAATAAGGTAAAAAAATAATTGTCACTATAATTTTTATAATGCACTGTGACAATTTTAACTTTAGATGTTAGTTCTAAATTGACATTGTAAAGGTATGATGACGGATTATAAACTGTCATCGTATTGCATATCATTGTAAAATACAATAATGTTAATATTTGATGACCGTTTTGAACCGCCATCAAATTTTATGACATCTTACATCTACAATGACGCTTACTAACTAATATTAAGAAGATGAAGAACAATATAGAATATAGAAAAACTAGGGGCGGATATACATATTACATGTCTTAAGCTCATACAGAAAATCTTACAAATAAAAACCCTCAAATGTGACTATGAAAAAATAAAAAGAATTTTTGTTGATTTTTCTTGCATTTTTCAGGAAAAGATGGAAATGTTACATTTGGAGGCCACGTGTCATTCAATCATTGTTGCAAAGTAATAGAAAGTGAATATAGTAAGTAATAAAAACAAGGAAGGCCGGTAAAAAGAATGGAATGGGAGGGGATGCACGGCATAAGCTGAAAAAACAATAATATAAAACTCATTTGACTGTTGGTTCAAAATCCTGATTTGACCTTTTCATATTACTGCCACATGTCAATATGTCAGCCGCCAGATAAATATGATTTAGTCTAAGTTGCCACGTTTCATCCCTTAGTTAGTTTCATTTTGCAATCGGTCAAAATTGATTTGACTATATCCTTTTATGTTCTTTTTTTAGACTCAAAAAGCACTATTCAATGAACTCTTTCAACATTACAAATATAATATTAAAATATTGATTAATTGAAATTAATTAATTTGAGTTTAAGAAGAAAAAAAAAACAACTACTTTTATAGAGCCAAAAGCCAAAAAGCCAAATTACTCAACACCAATCAGACAACTTCAAACAGAAAGGACACAGAAAAATCAGAAGTTTTTCTACTTTAAGTCCAGTTTAGATAATATATATAATTTTGGAATTAATAATTTATATTACTCAATATGACCATATAACCATTCAATACAAAGGGCAAAATAAAAAAAAAAATTCCTCTTAAACTCTTTTCCTATATAGAATGGATAAAATTTTGGTATGATCTAGAAAAGAAAGAAAGAAAGAAAAAAAAAAAAAAAAACAGAGAAAATATACTTGGTAGTATCAAGATTACTTCCTGGAAAAAGAAAAGTGTTTTGTTTTTATAATTAACTTGGGACTCAAAACTCTTAAGATTTTAAGAATATTACTTTGGTGCAGCTGGCTGCATCCATATCCATGCAGCCTTTTCCATTGTAAAGGCAAAAATAATACTCTTTTTTTTTTTAAAAAAAAAAAGAGTATTATTTTTGCCTTTATAATGGAAAAGGCTGCATGGATATGGATGCAGCCAGCTGCACCAAAGTAATATTCTTAAAATCTTAAGAGTTTTGAGTCCTAAGTTAATTATAAAAACAAAACACTTTTCTTATTCCAGGAAGTAATCTTGATACTACCAAGTATTTTTTCTCTTTTTTTTTTTTAAAAAAAAAAAAAAAGAAAAAGGTTTGCCATCTGGTAACTTATATGCACTTATTGGGCTATACAAAGATAGATGTAGATTGTAATTTTGAGTGGAAACTTCAAATCTTCTACTCCCATTTGTTATTGAATAAAAAATTCATACTCTCTCAATTTAATTTTAAAAGTAGAAAACACGCATTTTAGAGTTGTTTTCGAATATAGCAAAATGAGCTAAAATATTTACAAATATAAAAAAATTCTACTATTTATCAGTGATATACTGCAATAGATTTCTATTACTGGACAATAGACCACGATAATTTCCCTACATTTTATTGCTAGAAAAGTTCTAAGACTAAGCTACTATATAATCTTAAATTTTATTATGTAACAATTAAATCTTTGTAGTTTTAAATTTGTAATAATGTCAGTGCTTATCGTAAAAATTATTGTTAAGAGATTTCATGGAATTTCTTTTATAGAATAGATGAATAAAATAATTAGGACCAAATATGTTTAAGATATAAAGTCTATAAATTGTTAAATAATAAAAAGAAAAATTATTATAAATAGAAAAAATTATCTAAGTATTTACAAATATAGAAAAATTTCACTGCCTATCAGTGATAGACCGCGATAGACAGTGAAATTTTTCTATATTTATAAATAGTTTGACTCATTTTACTATATTTAAAAACAACTCTAAAAAAAACGACATTTAATGTTGATGTTTTTTCTTCTTACCATAGGGGATTAAATCAGTTACAAATTTGAAAGTACATGGATTAAATTGTTATTATTAAAGTACTTCAAAAATTAAATTGTTATAAAATTGAAAATATATGGATTAAATTGTTACAAATAAGAAATTTAGCGACTAAATTTGTTAAAAATGAAGGACCAAAAATAAAATTTAATCTAAAAATAAATCAACTAATTTAATCGATTTTCTTAATTTTTGCCCTAACCAAGATTTTCTAAGAGCTTTTTTTAGGTTTGGTAAAAACAGAAATTGAACCTTGTGGCATAATACAATATGAAGTCAATATTGGTGACTTCCCTTGCAATGGAAAATACAACAGTTTGAAAGGTCCTTGGAGAGCAATTCATCAAAGTTGAATTTTACTGAAAGGAATTAACAAGGATGATGGAAGGTATTTCTTTTTGGAGAGACAATTGGAATGAAAATATCCATTAAGGAGTCTTGGAACACTATATCACTTCTAATTGGGACATTCAAGAGAGAGCTTTCCTCCTAGAATGAAGGAATGCTGATAGTAACCAAAGGTAGGATGCCCCTTTCTAGGAGCTCAACTCTGATGGTACCTTTCACATTTCTTCTATAAAGTAGGCGTTGCACTCTAGCCTTGTCAAACATACTCCTGGCCAAAGGTGTGCAATTCATACACCCAATAAACTGATAGTGAGTCGGAGAAAAATGGAGTAATGGATAGATACAAATTCAAAGGGGAAGAGGGGAAGCCCTAGATATCATTCTACCTATATATATATGGCAGGCATTACAACTCTCACATGGAATCAAAAAGTATGGTTAAACAAGAAAGACCCAAAAACCAAGCTCTCCCCACCAAAACTGACTGGACCGTCTTTGATCCATCGTTTTAATGTTTTTTTTTTTTTTTTTTTCTTCATCGGGGTCGCTTTTGCACGTAACAAAACCGACTCGTCAGTCTGCCGGTGAGTCCAAAAAGATTCAAGCCAGCTGAACCGACCGATTTAAACTTGTTAAAAAAATAAAATGAAACAATAGTCTACCGTCAATAGAAGAGATCATCGTGCCGTTTTCAAAACCATGGGCTGGTTTTCAAAATCACCTATTTGGTAATTATTACCTATTTATAAAAACATTATTTTTATTTTATTTTTCTTTAGATTATTGTGTCATTTTATTTAATTATTATTTTTCTGTCGCTCTCATTTTTCTTTCTTCTCCTTCAGCTCATCTTTTTCTGTTTCCTCTCTTTCATTCGATTATTTCTCTCATCTTCTTCCTTTTTTTTTTTTTTTTTTTTTCCAGTTGATTTTTCATCTTTCTTTTCTTTTTCTTCTTCTTTTTTCCTCACGTTTTCTATTCTTTTTTCTCCTCTTCTACCATTTTATTTTCTACTTTTTACGTTTTTGCTTCTCTTATAGTTTTTGGGTCTCTTCTCTCTCGTTTTTCTTCAACCAGCTCGCCGGAGGCACTAAACCAAAAACTAACTAACACCGACCGATGTCAATCGAGAATGTTGATGGCTGGCCCCTCGATCGATGATCTCCCCCATTATAAAACGACGAAGAAAGGGCAAATCTGATCCAATGGAGGTTGGCAAGTGGCCTTTCAAGAGGAATAATAGATAAGAAAAGGGAGGGAAGAAAGAGGTTGAAGAATGAAGAAAAGAAAAAGAAAAAAAAAAAACAAAAAATAGAACCATGTAAATAAAAGAAATATAAAATTGAGGAAAAATATCAATTTAGACCAATTGTAAAACTTTAGGGATTAATCCATTAATCCTGAATTTTTTTTTTTTTTTAAGTTTATTAATTTCATCTTTTATAAGGTTATGTTTGTCTAAATATCATATGAGACCGATAATTTTATTAATAAAGTTCTTAAATTTTCATAAACAAATTAATTTAAACTCTCAATTTATAACATTCGAGTTAGGACGAATACATGAATTAACCGATATCATATTTGAAGGAGAAATATGAGAGTATATTTGAGAAAAACTAAAAAAATTGATAATTATTACTTAATAAGATGCACATTTCTTTTTGATAAAAAGAGATTTAAACTTAAAAATTAATGAGTAAAAAAAAGGTGTTTTTAAATATAGTAAAATAAACAAAAAATTTTTTTTACAAATATAGAAAGGATTTTACTATAATAAACAATCTATCATATAAACATTAAAATTTTTTAATTTTAGTATTTATAATAATTTTCAAAAACAAATAGGTAGGTGAATGTTTTAGCTAACAGAAAATTAAATTCCTCAACAAAATTTGTCACATCTCAATTAAATAAAAGAATTATAATAAATATTAAAAATCCCTAAAATAATAATGGGTTTGACCAAGCATTCTCATTCCCTCCTATAAATATCTCAACAGCAAGTATCGTAAAATCTCACCCTTCAAAGCAAAATCCAAAGCTCTCTCTTTCTCTCCCTTCTACCGCTTCCTTCATTTCTGCATTTCTTGTTGAAGAAGATGACTCTTAATCGCTCTCCAACTCCTCTTAGAAGGCATGTTTCCATGGCCAAAACCCATTTCAAAACTTTTTTTTAAAAAGATTAATTTATTAGTTTTTCTCCAAATTAGTATCTTAGCAATGCGTACCATGAGATATATATAACATTTATCTTAAATCGCGGATTGAACAACAGGACGAAATATATATATATATATATATATATATATATATATATATATAACCCATTCGATTAAAATGTGTAATTTCGGAATTTTCAGGCTGGAAGGGAAGGTGGCGATCATCACCGGAGGCGCAAGCGGGATCGGAGCTAGTGCAGTGCGAATTTTCCATGAAAATGGAGCGAAAGTGATAATCGCCGATATCCAAGACGAAATCGGCCAAAAAATCGCCGACGAACTCGGCGATGACGTAAGCTATATCCACTGCGATGTGTCGAAGGAAGACAACGTCAGCAATCTGGTGGACGCCGCCGTGCACCGGCATGGCAAGCTCGACATCATGTACAGCAACGCCGGCGTCCTCGACCGTTCCTTTAGCGGCATATTGGACGTTACAAAATCTGACTTGGACAAGGTAACATATATTAAACTAGGCTAATGGTCGGGTTCGGTTTTCTCAGTTTTAAAAACCAAACCGAACCAAACTTCTTTTATTTTATGGTTTTCGGCGTCTAGTACTATAATTATTATTATTTAAAAACAATCCACAAACTTAAAACATCATTCACTATAGAATTATATAGAATAGGGATTCAAATTTTATGTTGATACAAATATTTCAACCTCATGTTTTCTTTGGAAATTAAGCTTGGAAATTAATTTGGCCATTAAAATTTTGGGAGGAGAAAAAAGATAAAAGGTTTATTAATATAGCTTATGAGATAACATATTTTAGCATTAATTTAAGGCTGAATTTTATGAAATGATTTAGATTGCAAATAACAAACAACAAAATTTAGTCTCAAATCGCCTAAGTTTTTTAAAAATTCAAATAACAAACAGCATAAAATTGTTTAAAATTTGATAACAAACAAACAAATTCATCCTTTCATATAACCTTAACAAACAAGACAAGGTGATTATCTTTTTTGTCCAACTTTCAAAAGGTTTTATTATTTTGGTTTATTTAATTCTTTTTTGGTAGTTGGTTTCATTCATCTCCTAGACCCCCCGAATTTCTATTTTCTTTAAAATATATGTGTGGTTTTAGCCTTTTATAAAACATATATAGATACAAGTTTCAAAATGTTGTTTTGTTGGCAGGAGGGGCCACGTAGGTTGCTCATTTTGTTGCTTATTTTGGCAATTCTGTTTAATGCTATTTGTTTATTTTTAATTTTGTTTTTAGCTTTATATTAAATAATTTTCTTTTAAAAAAAATAATACGCAAAAAACGTCAGTTTATTCAAAAAGGTCTTCCATAAATAATTCAAGTTTAATGGTTTGCTTACATATTTAAGCGAATAATTTTATAACGATTTGTAAAGATTTTGTGATAAAATAATAGTTAATCTTAATATTATTTATGAATGCATTTAAATTATATTTATTCATTTTACCTTACCAGTTTAGTTTCTTAATTTTTAAATCAGTTTTTACTAAAACAAGAAGAATAATTTTTCAGTACAACAAAGAATCACTCACAAAATTATATATTCATTGTTTTTATATAATATTTTGTTCTAACATACTACAATAACTGACTCTTATTTGTAATATGTTTGGTTGTCAAATTGTGAATCTAATTTAATTTTTAATTGTTCACGAAGTAATTTGAAAATAGTTCTTTTAGAAGGTTTTCAAAGTAGAGTTAACTATTTAGTTGATATGATATAATAAAAGATGATGTTGGGTTCCTAAAATATTATTGAAATTTGACCTCCTTTAAATTACAAATTCGTCCTAGACTTTTGAAAGTTCCAAAAACTCCATTAGGGTGTTGTTTTCATAAATTTTTTCTTTTTGTAATAATTTAAAATTTCATGAGTTTTAAACTTTTTTTTTTTTTTTGGGTAATAATCTCATTGAACGAGTTTTTGGAACAAATTTCGAAGTAGGGTAAAGTTTAGAAATCTGTATAATTTAAACATAAAAATAATATTAACCCACTAAATTTATATTAGTAACATGTAGCATTTAAATTTTTAATAGTGGTTGGCCAGCTTAAAGTTGAAGCTGAAGATGGAGTATTGTTCTTGTTTTACATATAAGTTATGAACATATATCCCAACTTTATAATTGAATATAATGATATTGAAGGTGTTGGGGGTGAACGTGATGGGAGCATTTTGGGGAGCAAAGCATGCAGCCAGAGTAATGATACCGGAGAAAAATGGGTGCATTCTATTCACAAGCAGCGCAACCACCAACATTGCTGGCCTCTCATCACACCCATACGCAGCCTCCAAATGCGCTGTCCTAGGGCTGGTTAGGAACCTAGCTGCCGAGCTCGGCCAACACGGGATCAGAGTCAACTGTGTCGCCCCCTTCGTCGTGGCCACCGGGATTGCAGGGTCCAGAGACCTGATGCAAGCGGAGGCGCTCGAGACCATGGTCACCACCTGGGCCAATCTCAAAGGTTGTGTCCTTAAGGCCGACGACATAGCCAAGGCTGCGCTCTACTTGGCTAGCGACGATGCCAACTATGTCAGCGGCCTTAACCTTGTGGTCGATGGAGGCTACAGTGTTGTCAATCCCACTATGCTCAAGACTCTCAAGCTCATGGACTGAATATCTCTAGGCTTATAATTAGAGTTGTTTCTCTACTATATATTCAAAAACTATAAAAACATGTTTGTGCTTTATTTTGTCTAAATAATTAAAAGCTTTTTTAACTATGAATCTACTACCAGAAATTCAATGAGTAATTTTAGCCTTCGTGATTGTTCTAGAAGAAATGAAACAAATTAAGAGATATAGTAGAACTAGGACAGTTATTATATGAGGTCTACCAAATGATGGATGCAGAGATGCATAATAAATAGATATAAACACCATGAGTTGTCCCGTAATAAAACTCGTTGTTGCTGATACTTTCTTCTTGGTTCGTTCTTCTATAACCCAAAAATTGGAGAAGAAAGAGATAATTAGAAGGGCTTATGAGAGCATGTGGTGAGAAATCCATAATAGAGTTTGACCACAACGACCGAATTGATTATCTTCATGCATAAAGATACTAGATTACCTATTAAAATCATTACAAACCTCTAAGCAATTTGAAGAAAATGATTATAATTTTCACAAACACCCTTCATCTCTGAAGTAGCCATTGAGGCTATAGCATTTCCACCTTGCATTGCTATTTGTTTGAGATTTATTGAGCTCTGTTTGTATCCTGGAGGATAAATCGTGGAACAACGATCCATTATATGCCCCAAAATTCGAAAATGATTAATTCCTTGATTTTGAGAGGTATTCCAGATCAAAGCTATGGCAATGTGATAATTCCTTATTCAAGCTGGTTTTAACGACTCTGGAACAAAAAGCCGGTTTCGGAATGCTTTCATCAACAAAACCTAACTTATTCTTGATGACAATGACAATGCAAGAATTCATAGATCGACTCCATGTAACATAATTCTCATCTGTAAGTAATTTAGAAACAAGAACTAGATTACTATGATGTACATAATAAAGGCTTCTGATGATCAAGGAACTTCCGTTATTGGAATTTGAGTGTTCATGATGGAAAGTTGAGAAAGAACTAGAAAGTAGCAGCAGATTAAGAAAGCTCTTTGCTCTTAGACCATCTAACAATTTAGAGGGAAACAGATAAATTAATTTTAGAGAGAGAAAAGTAAAATAAAAGGATAAATTTTAAAGGTTGTTAGATCAGGAAAGTTAGTAGAAAATATTTTGGAAAAATAAAGATAGCACAACAAAAATAAAGAAATGCCGTAGAGAAATAGATTTTTGCCAACGTGAGCAATAGGGACAATAACAATGAACTAAAAATATTTTTTCTTTGTAAAGAGAAAAACTAAAGATACTTCAGAAATTATTTTAAATGACAAATCTGTAATAGACCAGGATAGACTACAATAGACAACTATATGTACTGAAATTGTGTTATATTTACAAATAATTTAATTCATTTATCTATATTGGAAAAGATTCTGAGATGAAATAAAAGTCAAAGAGAAAAAATTTATAAATAGAAAAATTAGGGGGAGAAAAGTTTTAGAGAGAAAATGAAAAAAAAAAGATGAAAGTTTGAAAAACAAAATTCTGTCTTTGCAAACTGTTTTTTCGTAACTTATTTGTAATTTCAGAAACGTATGTTTTTGTTTTTAAAAAATTGAATTGATTATCCGAACTGAAAATGCAATGGTAATCAATAATTGACTCTAATCCAAGTTTTTATGTTCAATTCTCTACTTCACAGTCTCAAAGTTTTTAGGTTTTCATTTTGTATCCCCCACCATTTCAAATTTGAGAATATTACATCATAAATAAGAGTGAGGATTTATGAATAACAGAGCTTAACCAATAATGTGTCAAGTTCAATTTCGCCATCTAGTTTTCTGTAGTTTTCTGTAGGTGTGATGATGGCGTAACTTTTCAATTGGTTTTGTGGGTCGTGGGGTGATGGTGGTGATGGCGCTGGGTGACAATCTCCGAGGTGGGTGTGATTTGTCAAATGGGTTTTGCTTGCGACGGTGGTGATGGCGGCAGGGCTTTTTGGTGGTTTTGGTGATGGCGGAGGAGGGGATTGAGGAGGCAGTGGAGGAGATTATGTGGATGTTGATGGGGACAGAGCATTTGGTCGGAGTTGGTGGTAAAGTAGATGGCAGTGTAGTGGCGGAGGTGACTATGTGGGGGTTGATGGCGGTGTAGTTTTCAGATACAAGAGGAGGCGGTGTAGCAAATGGTTTAGGAGACAGTGGTAGAGGAGATGAAATCGAAGTAGTGGAAATAGGTGAATTTGGAGGTGATTGCTATGTGGCAATGACGATGGTGAACTGGGTGGGAAAATAGCTGCGACGAAAAGCACCGAAAGAAGAGGCAAAGACGAAGTGGAAGTTGCGGAGTTTGGCAAGTGTTTAAAGGAGGCAATTGATGCAACGGGAGCGGTAACTGCGATGGAATCATGATCTGGGACATTTCATGCAACAAGAGGTGACGGCGATGGTGTTGGAAGGAGAAGCTGGTGACGGAGATAAATTAGACGCGGGTGATGAATTATAATTTTCATATCTTTAGTTTAAAAAGTTTGTTCATCCACCTCTATCTCTTGGTGTACTCTCTCCTTTATTCAAGTTTGGTACTTTGAGAATGAAGTAATCTATTAACAAATAATAATAATAATAATAATAATGAACATGACTGTTTGGAGTGGTTTTTTTTATAATAAAAAAGAAGAAAAAAAAAAAAACTCGAAACAAAAGAGAGTTTTCAAAAGTCGAATTTTAGGGGTTATAGGATTTGTAGAACAAATACCTTGTTTTTGGTTTAATTTCCATATCTTCAATAATTCTAATTATGTTGGATTTATTTGACCTATTCTTGTACATTTCAATCAGGAGAAAATGTGGTTAACCTTAGCATGCTGAGGGAAGCTTGTTCTTAATACACTCCATCGGTGGATTGTTTTAGACTATAGAGTCTACTAAAACATGTACATCTTGAAGTCCAAGTACATTGCTTTGTTACCATCTCACCTTCCATCACATGGTATCGTGATATGTTGAACCAACCGAAAATAGTTTGAAATATTAATATAATCAAACATGAACACAAAATAAAAAAGGGATAAAATCTAAATAAACAAATGGAAGAACGTAGATACCATAAATATGAAATTCGGTAATGGAATTACTCTTAAGAACAAAATATGGGTTGATCACATAAATTTCAAATTTTGGTTTTGTTTAAGAATTAATAAAAGGATTTCTTTTTCAGACAAATTTAAAAGATAATTAAAAAATAACTATAAGTTCACAATGAAGAAAAAGTTAATTAAAGAAAAAAAAGATTTAGAAGGTTTTATGAAGATCGAAAGCTAGAGAGAATTTCAATACAACACCATTCATAAAATTAGAGACAACAATAATTCTTTTTTAACAAAAAGTCAAAGGGATTAGTAGGCGCACTCGGACATCTCAACCGAATTAATACATCCTTAGCACTCTTATCATACTTCAAACTCAATATATTCATCAGAGTTCAAAGCTAGACAGAAGCTCAATACCTAAAAATATAAATAGAGATAGGCTAGAGAAAAGTCATGGAGCAATATTAGATACACCATAGCTACCAAAAAGTAAGGATTCAGAACACCAATTTCTTTGCTACAAATTTAATCTAACCACGATGTGAAACTGAAAGTATGGTGTAATTCCATAATCGTGCCGGCGTCATCTTGGCTAAAAAATGAATCATTTTTTGTTTGAACGTTGATTTCTGACTATTTTTTCCTCTAAAGTCCGACAATAGTCTTTTTTAGGAAAACACAATATATTATTTAATTTGTAATTCACCCAATTTGAACCTAACTCAACCTTTTAAGACATTAAATCTTAAATTAAAACGGTCAAGAAAAATGTTTGTCAAGAAATAAATTGAAAAATACATCCACCTGAAAGCTAGACGCTATACTTAAAAAATGCTATAACCCTAAAATGAACAAGAAACAAATTGAAAGAGAGAAAAAAAAAAAAAAAAAAAA
>QLSR01000557.1:66513-82447 GCA_031780015.1 Citrullus colocynthis | reverse complement strand
AAAAAAAAAAAAAAAAAAAAAAGATGCAATTAAATACAAACGTTATTTTTTGTCTCGGTTCTGTATACTTTTCTTTTTTCTAGACATTGCATTCTACAAAGAGTTTGTCTCATACAAACTGTTCAATAAATAAGTTGTTAATAAATTAATTAGTAATGGTTATTATTATTTAGATTCCCAATTCGCTTCATTTTTGTGTAATTCTTTTTTCCATTGCCATTATAATATTCGTTAGAATTCCTTGTTTTCATATATTCCATTTTTACTTGCCCAATGAAACTTTTTTTTGTTTAAAAGAATTAGTTTTTTTTAGAAATAGATACAATGTGAATCAATAAGTGCATCCGAATATTTCAACTAGGTTAACACATCCTTAGTACACACTGTTAAATATATTCAATAAAGCCTGGAATCATACAAAATCAATTCAGAGAATCAACATGATGCTAGAGGAAAGCCCGATGTTAAGCATTACATAAAGCAAGCTAAGTTAACGGCAATAGAAGATGGCCTGTAATCTTTGAGAAATTTCGACCAGTGTGATCAACTACCTGAGAGGTTGCAGATGTCTTTCCAAACCTTGACATTACTTTTGGACATTTCTTCGAATGTTCAATTATTTCTTTCAATTCAAAATTGTCCATAACGCAGCAACTGAAGTGTTGTGCATAATTATATTCCTTCTGGAGTTGTGTTTGATTTCATAAAGTTTAGCTTGCATTGTAATGCTGTTATTTTGCCGTCCCAGCTGATTTCCAATCTTGTCCCACAGGGCCTTTGCTACACGACAACAGAGGAATAAGTGATACATGTCTTCAAAAAATTATTATGTAAAGCTTTGTGTGGTACTACAAAAAATTATCATGATTTAAGTTACTATAAGTTGAGTCACATAGAAAAAGCCAACTCATTAAATTAAAATATGAAACGTATAAACCAATCCAATTAATACAATACAATTTTGGAATATCAATTTATTTGCAAATCAATACCATTGAAAAAGTAAAAAAAAAAAAATCAATCCATATATATCTTTAAATTTTAATAATATTGTGTGAAACTTATAGATTATAATTGGTGTGAAACTTATAGATTATAATTTCTATCGATTAAACTTCTTAATTTTCGTGAGTGAATGTTTTGGAATTGTCTATACATCAATTTGAAATGTAGGTAAAGATTTCTTCAAATATTATCGGTCCAATCATTAAGATTTTTCTAATTAAAAAGAAGCATAGGATTCTTCATTTTTTTGTCATAATGTGTGAATCATGTTACAAAATAGCCGGGGGGTCAAATTATAACCATTAAGAAAAAAAAAAAAAAAAGTTGTTTTAACTCATTTGGCAACCAATTTCAAATTGGACAAAAAATCTTGTCAAATATATATTGATAACTATGTTACGAATAGCGATAATGGAGCGGCCTTACTCACACATGGTTGAAATATTTTAAGATGCGGTTCATTAGGTAAAATAAATTTAACAAATGATGAAAGTGAGTATTTTTAATTTAATTTTAATCTACGATAAAAGGCAAAAGAATAGTAAGATTCAATTAATTATAATTTTTTTTAATGTGTAAAAATTAATTAATAGATATTAACACTAAAAAAAAGTAAGAATATTAAAAAATTTCAGTTACAAATATAGACCCTAACACCTAGGAATCAAATTAAAATAAAACTCCAATTTCAAGAATAAAATTGTAATATTTTAAAATTGAAAAATTAAATTAAAACATAAATAAAGACTTAACAAAATTAAAAGTATAATATTCTAAAATTTGTAAGTGAAATAGAAATTAGTCCAAAATTAAAGGGCCAAAATTATATTTTCTTCAAGCAGAAAAATCATTTAATCCACGTTTCTCTTTTTACCTTTCAGGTTTAAAACGGGCCAGAAAGCCAAATAAGAAAAATAAAATAAAGAATAAAAAGAAAAGACTATTAACACAGAAATCTCCTTGATGAGAATAAAGTTCCAGTGGAAATTTATTAGTTTATTTAACCATTTTTTTTTTTAATTAAAACAATGGGAGGATGAGTGAATGTCAATTTTTACTTGGAGGCAACGCCATGTATTTAAGAAACAACTTGCCTCAACACTACAACATTATTACATAACAAGTACTAATAAATTTATTAATAATTTTTTTTAATTAAACTCATATATATAGGTAATAATCCAGGATCGATATTGATATTGAGATTTGAATTCTACAAATATTTAAATTAATAATTAAGTTGTTTTTATTTCCAAATTAAGTTATGGAATTTGTCATTAGTATTTATATACATATTTGACTAAAATAGATGACATTTTTCTAATGTTTTTCTAGCATTTTAAAAAATATTAGAGATATCAATGGATTTTTAGTATCAATGTCGAACTCTTCAATTTACAGATATATATATATATATATATATATATATATATATATATATATATATGTGGACATGTCGATGAATATTTTAATCTTTAGTAATAACTACTACTAATTACAAAACACTTTTTATTGCTCTTTCAAATATATATTTGTTAGATGAATATAATACTAAGTTTATCATTACTCATCAATTTAAACTTTTGAGTGAATTGGTACTATAAGAATATTAAAAATTCAATCTTTAAAAAACCTTGGCCAGTTAAAAGCATGTTTGGGAGTAATTTTAAAATGACTAAAATTACTTTTGTCATTTTCAAACCACTCTGAAACATAATTTTAGATTTTTAAAACTAATTTTGATGACATAAAAATTGTATTGAGTGTAGGATTGAAACTAAATTAATTTTGAATGATTAAAAGGGCGTTTTCGAGTGATTTTAAAAATGACAAAACTAATTTTCAGATTACTAACCAAAATGCACCCTAAATATTAAGTGCATAAATAAAGAAAATATAGAAAAAGACAAAAGGGAAGAGTTCTTTACTCTCAAAATCAAAAGAAAGAACACAAACAGTGGGGAAACAAAATTAGAATTATTCAGCGTGGCAACAACATTTAAGCGCTGGTTAGACTTTGAAAATCTGTCTTAAGTTTCTCCCATACATTTAGAAAATTGTGGGTTACATAACTGACGACTTTCTCCAGTAGTAATTTACTTATTAGGATAGAGCGCTTAATTTTGAGGGTATTGAAAAATTTTGATGTTGGGATTAACAATACCAAAACCCCCATCGATCAACAAATTATGGCCACTCACATACCTACTTTCTTCACTAGCCAAAAACAAAGCTGCATTGGCCACATCCTGAGCCTTAAGGGTGACTCCTTTCATATTCGCCATAGAGTTCATAGCCATCTCAAACTCCTCGCCCTCCAACCCCACAAACTTCGTCGCCAACGGCGTCACCAATGCATACGGCGACAAGCAATTCACCCTAATCCCAAACTGCCCCAACTCCACCGCTGCATTCTTCGTCAATCCCACCACTGCATGCTTTGAGCATGTATAAGCATGCGATGCAGCGCCACCGATATACGATGCTACGCTCGCAGTCGATATAATTGACCCGGTTTTGGCTGGAATCATGGCCTGGGCTGCATGTTTAATGCCGAGGAAGACGCCGGTGACGTTGATGCTGAGGACTCGGTCAAAGTCGTGTCTATCATTGTCGATGATTCGAGGCTTGCTGGGGTCAGCTATGCCGGCATTGTTCATCATGATGTCCAGCTTCCCAAAGGTTTCCACGGCGGCTACCACCGCTGCTTGGACTTGGGATTCGTCTGTGACATCACAATGGACATAGAGGGAGTTGGTCGGGCCGAGCACGGTGGCACACAGTGTGCGACCGAGGTTGTCTTGAATGTCGGCGACGACTACTTTAGCGCCATGGTGAACGAAGAGTTTTGCTGTGCATTCACCAATCCCACTTGCACCGCCGGTTATTAGGGCTACTTTTCCCTCTAGCCTGATGTCACGCAGGAGAAATATATATTGATTATTAAGAGTGGTTTTTGGAATATGAACCAAATAAAAGGATAAAACTTGGTGACAATCATTTCTTTAGTGTACTCTGCCATATATAAGTGACAACAGAAAGAAAAAGGATAGATTAAATTATAAGTTTAATTTATATTCATACCTTGTTATTTAGTTTCACTGGTTCCTGAAGAAGTTTTAATCTTTATGCAAGTCTCTAAAGTTTGAAAATAATCAATATGTTGTTGAATTTCTAATTTTGTCTCGGTTACATATTTAATTTTTTTTAAACCTTTTTTTTTTTTTTTTTAGGAATAAAATTTTAAAACTTAACCATTTTATTAGATATAAATTAATTAAATTTTACGTCTAATGAAATTTTAAATTTAGATTTTGTGTTTAACTGGATCATTAATTTTTTTAAAAAAAATATAATAATTGATCAAAAACCTCATAGATTCATGATTGAAAATTAAGGCTTTTACATAAAAAATTGAAAATTTAAAAATTTATCATACATTATTTAAAAACTTAGAGATCTATTATTAGATAAAAATTTTGGAAAATAAAAAATTAATTTTTTTTATTTTTTATTTTTTTAGAGAAAAAACTTTCTAAAAACTAACTTATACATCCTTTTTAACCTAGGATCTGTGGCACAATGATAGTGCGTTGACTTTAGATCAAAAGGTTGCATGTTCGATTCATGTTGGTTCAAAATTTTGATCTTTTAATTATTATTTTTTAAGAAAAGAAAATTATACACCTTTTAAGAAAAAATAAATATACACAAACTTAAAAATTAAACTAATAATTTTAAATAAATACTTAACAACTGACTGATCTGTAATCAATTTTATATAACCACAACATTATTTTATTTTTTAATTTATTTTTTTTGGGGGGGCGGGTGACAAGTGAAGTATTATTCAAAATATAATATTCAGGGTTGGTATACATATATATTAAATATAATTTAAATAAGCTGATGAAAAGTGATTGCATAGTGGGGCCTATGGGGTTTTTGGATAAAATTGTTTCTAGGTCATTGATTTATGGATAAATATGTTGTCAAAATCAATGTATTAAAATGTTTACTCTAATTTTTGCAACTAAAAATTTTCTTATCAAAACCCAATTATTAACTGTTGGATTCCAAATAGCAGAAAAAACAACCCTCCTGTTTTTCAATCTTTTATTTGGGGAAAAAACCCCTAATAAGTTGCATATGATTAAACATATATAAAATCCTCCATTACTATTCATGGATATAAAACTTAGAACATGTTCCTTTGGATTGGCACATATATACATATACCTTGAACAAAATACTAAGGAAAGGAGGGATCAATAATCAAAGTAATTGACATATTAATAACACCCTCATCATATCTTAAATTAAATAGAAATGCGTTCATAATCAAAATATTAGACAAAACGTTATCATCCAGTTTAAAGGATAGATGAAGTCTCATAATAAGAATGGGAGAGAAATAAATACAGAAGAATTAAAGAGAAAATTGAAAAGGGAAAAGAAGTTAGTTCAAATAATTAATGTGCCTGTGGGTTACCTCCTTGGCCCTGTTGTTGTGGACATAACCTCACTGCTTCTCATTTCTTCTTCTTCTTCTTCTTCTTTTAGAGAGAGTATGGATGGGTTTGAAAGGTGGAGGGTGAATTTATAATGGAAAAAAGTTTGATGATTAAACAAAAGGTTGGTTTAAAAAATTATTTATTCTGTAAGCAACTATTTCAATTTCGGATACAAAATAAATTCAGTTTGGAGGGTTTTGAATACGTTAATAGGAAAAATTAAAAAAAAAAAAAATTAAACTATTTTAAAATTAATTTCCGTTTTGATGAAAGACAAATCAAGAATATCATCATGTACTTGAGAATCTTTCTCTTTAGATTAGGCTTAAAATTACGGAATCAACCATTCATTTATTGTGGTCCATAAGTTTTAGAAATCGAGAATATCATCATGTCACAACATGATTGCATAGCGGATTGATTGGCGTTTTCTTGTAATGGTATCTTAAAATAATTGTTTTTGACAGATATGTTTTTTTTTTTTCTTTTTTTTTCCTGAAAAATCAAACAAAAAAAACTTTATGTATATATTGCCTAACTATGTGAATTCAGATCTAAGTTCAAGAGTAAATGTGTTAACAACATATCTTACATCATCTATGAAAATGGTTACCACAATTTATCTTTTCTTATCCAATTAAAAAATTAATTACATTCACCTCAAGAATATTAGAAAATCAAAACGTTGATTTTACTAATCTCCAACATTGGTGTTCGGTGAGAAATTAAACTAAACACTAGTCAATCTCATTTAAATTAAGGATTATTATTGATGGCTGATACTCAATTTGATAAGTTTATGAAAATTATTTCAAATTTAGAAATTTAATTTAGTGAAAAATTTCTTGTATTTATGGAATTTGAAATATCCATAAAGCAAATGCTACTTTTTCTCAAATTTATTTTAGGTTAAATTATACAGAATACTCTTATATATATATTATTTTTTTTTTTAAGAAAATACTCTTATACTCTTATACTTTATGTTAAAAATACCCTTGAACATGTCACACTCTGCCCTAGATTACCCTACCATAATCTAGGACACATTGTGACAACTGTAGACCTCAAGTGTGCAATAGAATCTATTGTCAACATTTTCTTATCTTAAACTTTACCTTCATTTATACTCGCTTGAACATAGCATTCATATTACACAACACATCAAACATCCTTAATACACCTTAACGTTTAACTAAATATACATACAAAAGATGTAATGCGACACGTGGTGTGATTGATGATAGAACATTTAGAAGTTTCAAAGATCGATACCTTTAAACTTCTAAAACGAGTTTTTAAAGAAATACCCATATCATTAGTTTTTTATGAAAACCATTAATGTTTTATGTCAAAAATACCTTTTAACTTTCAAAAGTTTTAGAAATATAATTAAAGTTAAAAATAAATAAACACTACTCTTACAGTTAGTATATGAATACTAATTATTAGTAGGGCTCTTTTCAAATATAGCAAAAAGAATCAAAATATTTACAAATATAACAAAATTTCACTGTTTATAGCAAATAGACTGTATATTTTGCTATTAATTGTAAATTTTTTTAGTCAAACATCTAAAATTCATCTACAAGATATTGTTATGTCAAATCCCTCTATAACAAGTCAAGAAATGTGGCAAATGCATGCACATTTTATTTCAACGGTATTTAATTCCTTTGAATTGGCCCAATTCCACCAACCACGATTTTCAACTCACTCACGCAATAAGTTTTCATGCACACACGAAAAAAAAAAATGAAAATTTTCCATTTCTTTTCAAATCACTAACCAAAATCCATCCTACAAATTAAGTAAATATATAAGTAAACCTACAAAAACACACAAATCATGACCTGAAGAAACTAAAAATAATTTAATAAAAAAAAATCGTTACTCCTCGAGATCTATCCTTATAGATTTCTTGAATAAAGCCTTAATTATTACAAAAATTTCAAGGAGCAGAAGAAGAAGAAAACAAATACACATAAACAATAGATCGGAGATGAAAAAGCTAAGCTAGGATTAAATACAATGCGGCAACCAAATTTAACCTAGGTCTTCTCTATTAACTACTAAATATAAGTTTGTATTATAAATGTATTAGATATTATAAATATAATATTTAGTATAGATATCCATAACCTACCTAAGTTAAAAAATACTACAAATCTCCTATTCAATTTATGTTGTAACATACACACCAATTGTATTCTATTTTGTAACATAAACCATTACATGTCTTATAAATGATAGTGCATGGTGCATTTGTAAAGCACACTGAAATTGAAAATAATACATATATGTTCTCTAACTGTTAATTTTCTCTCTTAGGTTCATATATTTTGTTTTTATTTTCTTTTTCATTTGATAATAGTTTGAAGTTTTTCTTCAATACTTAAAAATATGTAGATTACATTATAGAAGTTTCTTCGGGACAAAGTACCTAATTTTCAGGGAATTGAATTTTTTTCATCATAGGACTACCAATACTAAAACCTCCATCAATCAACAGATTATGGCCACTCACATACGTACTTTCTTCACTAGCCAAAAACAAAGCTGCATTGGCCACATCTTGAGCCTTGAGCGTGACTCCTTTCAAATTTGCCATAGAGTTCATAGCCGTCTCCCACGTCACCTCGTCCATCCCCATAAACTTCGTCGCCAACGGCGTCGCCAACCCATATGGCGATAAACAATTCACCCTAATCCCAAACTGCCCCAACTCCACCGCCGCATTCTTCGTCAACCCCACCACTGCATGTTTCGAGCATGTGTAAGCATGCGACGCCGCGCCACCAATATTCGACGCCACACTCGATGTTGATATAATCGAGCCGATGTTGGCTGGGATCATGGCCTGCGCCGCATGTTTGATGCCGAGGAAGACACCGGTGACGTTGATGCTGAGGACTCGGTCAAAGTCGTGTTTGTCGTTGACGATGATTCGGGGTTTGATGGGGTCGATTATGCCGGCGTTGTTCATCATGATGTCGAGCTTGCCGAAGGTTTTGACAGTGTTTTCGACCGCAGCTTTGACTTGGAGTTCATCTGTGACGTCACAATGAACATAGAGGGAGTTGGTTGGGCCGAGCACGGTGGCACACAGTGTGTGACCGAGGTCGTCTTGGATGTCGGCGATGACAACTTTGGCGCCATGGTGAACGAAGAGTTTTGCTGTGCATTCGCCGATCCCACTTGCGCCGCCGGTTATTAGGGCTACTTTTCCCTCTAGCCTGACGGATCACACAGGAGGAATATATTGTTGAGAGTGGTTGATAGAATATAAATCAAAGAAAAGGATATATAAAACTTGATTGGATAAAAATAGGTTGACACATCCTCAGCATTGTCATCGTCTTCATCCTCATCCTCATTAACATCTTCATCACAGTGATAAATAGGGGACATGACTACATGACTTCATAAATAGTTAGTAGATCATGAGTTTGATCTATGGTAGCCACTATTGTTGGTTGAGTTTTTTTTTTTTTTTTTTCCTACTTTTATTGGATAAAAATATTACTAGGTTATTGATGATAAAAATATTACTAAAATTTGGGCAGTAGATCATCATTACACATGATATTCAAAGTTATGATCTTAATATCAACATGTTAATGTCAACAACCCTATATAAAATTCCAGCAAAAACGAATCTTTTTACCCTGTGAATATATATATCAATATAAAATACCAGGAAAAATATGGACCCTATAATTACCCAAAATTGATTTTCAAAACTACCTCATGTCTCTTATTTAGGAAAAAGTAATAATTAGAAAAAAAAAAAAAAAAAAAAGCCAAAGAAGAAGAAAGAAAATTTTGGAAATGAATATTCATGGATATAAAACTTAGAACATGTTCAAGTAGATTTATAAGAAGAAGAATTAAAGAGAAAGTTGTTGAAAGTATAAAAAAGTTAGCCAAATGTTTCTGAGGATTATTACCTCATTGGCCCTGTTGTTGTGGAGATAACCTCGCTGCTTCTCATTTATTCTTCTTCTTAGAGAGAGAGAGAGAGAGAGATCAGAGAGGATTGATGGGGCTAGAGGTGTGTCAGACTACTATATATATTTACAAATGTAGTAATTTTTATTTTTTTAAAAAAAAATTTGAAAATATGAAAAACATTTAAAATAATATGTTTTTCTTTTTAAATTTCTTTTTTACCCCTATTTTAAAGGAGAGTACTTGATCTTCTTCTTCTCCGATACAACGGAATGATGTTAGTTGTTGCAATCTCCCATCTCCCAATTCCCTATCCCTTCTCGCAATCTCCCATCTCCCAATTTCTCTCTCGATTTCAACCTCCTCGGAGGCTCGAGGCTCGGTTTCAAATCCAAAATTTGAAGACTACTCAATCATTTTCATAGGTGCTTCAGCACCGAGTCAATTGTTATTTTTAATTATTAAATTGAAATGTTAAATATAAATCTTTTTTAGAAACGTTTCTTAAAATTTAGAAATAATTAAGAAATATGAATATATGGTTATCAAATAAGTCTATTTCTCAAGAAATGAGAAAATGAGAAATGAGAATGTTATCAAATGAGCTCATAATTTTTATTTTATTTTATTTTATTTTATTTTTGTCAGATAAGTATGAGGTCTATCAGTAACAAATTTTTATCACACTAATAGCTAATGATATCACCGATAGACTAAATCTATTATAATCTATTAGTGATAGACTTCTACCACTAAAAACTACTTCAATTAGTGATCACTTCTATAGACTTTTATCAACTAACGTATAAATATTTATTAGTAACTATTTGCTTGGTAACACTTTCTCTTTAATAAATGAACATTGGTGTACAAGAGTTAGATTGGATAATTGTAATAAGGGTAATTAGATACTCAAGATCGAACTAAGGAGTCTAAAATTTATAGAATTTATTAGTAGTTATCACTGATAAACTTCTATTATTATAAACTTCCATTTATAAGCTATCGGTGATAGCTACTTTATATACTTATATATTAGTCACCCAAAAGATTCTATCATTTATTGAATAATTCACTGACTATCACTCATGTCTTTAAATGTTAGAAAAATGTTCACTAAAATCATATTTAAAATGTGAAATTTTGAATTGGGTAATTCTTGCATTAAAAATTGATGACATATGTTGATGATATCGGTGCTATAACTTAGGTAGATAGCAATGATATCTATATATCGGTTATATAGCTAAGGTAGATATTAGTAATATCAATAATACTAGTGATTTTGGTGTTATGACTTAGGTAGATATCAGTGGTATCTATGTATTCATGATATCAATTATCAACAATATCAGTGATATCCATGTATCGGTAAAATCGATGATAGAACTTAGGTAGATATCATCCTTGTATTAGTGATATAGGTGATAAAATTTAGGTAGATATTGGTGATATCAATAGTATCTAAAAAATGAGTCTATGAATAATAGAGTTTTGTCATTGATACTATCTACAAAAAAAAATCTACAATTGATAACGGCTATGACTGGTAAACTTCATAAATTGGAAATTTCGTACCTTCCAGCATTTTTTGTTGTGTTTTTAATAGGATTTTTGGGCATTTTCTTTAGACTGATTGAAGGTAAACTCTGCCTATATTTACAATTAATTTTAAGTCGACAACTTTTCTAATATTTTAATCTCATTTTTCCATATTTGCAAGAAACTTAATTTATGTTGAAAAAGGTTCGAAGATTAAGCAAAAGATTGGTTTAAAAAATCATTTATTTTGTAAAGAACTATTTCAATTTTGGATAAAGACAAGAAAATGAATAGAAATATTTAGCAAATATAGAAAAATTTTATTATCTGTCTACAATAGATCGTTACAATAGATCGTGATGGACAACTATTTGTATCTATTTGTGTCATGATAGATATAGATAATAGTTTATCACAGATATTCAATGATGTTTTACTATTATTTGTAAATATTTTAAATAATTTTGTCATTTAAAATAATTTTTTTTAGATTTTTAAATTCATATTATGGAGAGACATGTCCCATTATATATATATATATATATATATATATATATATTTCTAACAATATTTGTATGGAGGTTTAAATTCGTAATAGGAAAAATGGAGAAAATTAAACAATTTTAAGATTAATTTCCGTTTTAAAAAAGACAAATCAAGATAATCATAATGTACTTTAATTTGAGAAATTTATATTTAGATTAGCCTTAAAAGAAAAAAGAAAAATAATGAAAGTTTTCAATTTTAGGAAGGACCAATAATCATGATTTATTTTATACCTTATAAGATATATATTGACTTTTCTGAAAAAAATAATATATATCAATTATCATTGAGAATGATGTTGACATACATTTTTGAGATAATTAACATTTAATTCATTAATAGACTGGTTATCTTCATAAAGAATAGTAACTTCTTCTCTTATAATCGTGATATAGGTGAATCTAAAGCTAGCTAAAACAATATGGAGTAAAAAAATGGGAAAAAATGTTAATATTTCTTTTCTTTTAAAATATGTGGAATGAGGAAACCAAACCTCTAGTCTCAAAGTTGATAGTAAAAATTTTATGTCAGTTGCTAGGATGATTTTGGCATTAATATTTCTATTTAGCTAGCTTTCTTAGAAAGTATGTATATTGGCTATATTATAATTGAAATGATTTGATTATTTATTTTTACCAAAGACATTAGATAATTAAAAGAAAGAAAGGAAAAGTTGTCTTCCTACATCTAGGAGTATTTATATCGTTGCCAAAAATTAGGGTTGTTTTTAAATATAACAAAATGCTTCAAACTATTTACAAATATATAAAAATTTCACTATCTATTATCGACAGACTATGATGGAATCTATCACTTAAGCGATAGAAATCTACTACATTCTGTTTTTTGTATTTATAATATTTTTTAAAAATTTACAACTTCAAACTAAATTAACTTTCTTTAAAAGAAAAAATAATTCAAAAATTATTTTTAAATTTTGTGTCTAATTATATATTTAACATAAATGAACCAACCAACCAGCACATTTTTCAAACAACTCCGAAAGCAACATTATTCAGATTATTTGGGAGACGATCTCCTCTACATAACAACTCAATTGCTTTAAATTGGACGACTATTATGCCGCTCCTCTCTTGTATATATTTGGAAGTTGAATAATTTTATGCGTAAACTTTGAATTATAGCAGATTCATGCATTTTTTTTAAATATTAAATATGTGAATGATCTATTAGACCCCAAATTGGAAATTAAATTTATTAGATACTTTTTAAAGTTCAAACACCTCTTAGATATAATTTTTTTTTTTTGAAAAAATATATATATAGAGAGAGAGACTTGCTGACACTTTTTAAAATTTAGAGATCAAATAAATGCAAACCTAAAATTCTAGGAAGCTAAGGTTATAATTTAATGGTTTTGTATTGTCGAATTTGAAGGAATTAAAATTCCAAGCAGAACGAATAATCGTCTTGTGTCATTAAATTTGTTTTAGAAAACTAAAATACAAAGAACAAAATATACAGGATAAACATCTATATTAATTAGCATGTTTTTTAAGAATTAAGGGATTGAAGATTTCCTAGCTTTGAAGACATTTTTCAATGTGGGAATCTTCTTCTCCAAATCACGGACTGTTGAAAATTTCTCCAGCGGATTTATAGAACTTCTTCTCTTTGGAACACTACGAAAATGGTTATCTTGCTATTCTCTCGGAAGAATCAAAGAGGAGGTGTGGGCTCCCTTTGAATTTTGGCAAGGAAATTCATTTTGAGAGAATAAAGAATTGGAGATAATTCTTGGGGGAGAAAACACAAAATACTTTCCGTAAAAACTAACACTGTAACTACTTCTCCTATCTCCTCTTCCTTTTACGTAAATGTGAGAGAGAACAAAATAACTCCACATTACATTGGATTTACTCTTAATTAATAATATAATATTAATTAAAATTAAAATTTAATTAATATTATATTATATTATATTATATTGAATATAATTAATTAATTAATTATCTCATATTTAATTTAAATTTGAATCATATTCAAATAACCTTCTCTCACATAACCTATAGTTTTAATATGAATCTCATTCATATTAATTTTAACCTATAGTTTTTATATGAATCTCATTTATATAATTAATATTTAAATCTCATTTAAATATTCGTCTCTCTCATAATATAAAGTATAAATTTTAAATCTCATTCAAAATAAACTTCATATTATAATGTATCTATATACATTATAATAAATGTATCACATACAATTAATTCCCTTATTAATTTGAACATTTCAAATTAAACCAAAATATTTGATTCTTATACTAAGCCTTTATTAGCTAGCAAGGGGACCTTATGGACCTATAGTTAGAAGCTCCAATGATATGAGATTAATCAATTAAACTCTTTAATTAAATTAATCAATATTCATTAACTGTAGGTCACTCCACTAAAGACTTACAGTTGTACTCTTTGCACTATAGATATATTTCTGTGTCCATAAAATTTACTAATCAACAGTAAGTCGACCCTTTACAAATTACGCATAACTATAGTTAGGTCAAATTACCGTTTTATCTCTGTAGTTATATCTAACTCCTTAAGCACCACTAATCCCTCTAATGAACTAATTGTTTATAGTCTAACTATAAACTAACCTCTATGGGGCCAGTAGTGAGAGGGTACCTCATTGTTCAAGACCCGAAATTAGCCCTTAAGGGAGTAATTTATCTACTTACCCTAAACACAAGAAAGAATGAATTTCATCTTGTGAAGATATATTCCCAGCTCCCTAATCAGACAAATCTTTAAAATGGCAAGCTTATTAAGTAGGCGATTTGACCACTCTCAACTATACAGATCAAAGGATTGCCCTCAAAGACAAGAGTTCATAACCCACTCAGGATTCAGGTCGAGTTACCTATAGTCATCCTATGAAATGTTAATTTCTAAAACTAACAACGTTACAAAGAGAAATTAAACATTTCGCGGTCCAGTCTTATACAAACTCTTCGCATAAGATATCCCCACTCACATGTCTCCACATGAACGATCCTATCTCCACTCACATGTCTCCACATGAACGATTAGGATCAAATCGTTTGTAATACTTTACAACTCCTTGTAACAATTACCAAAGCGAGTCGTATTTGTAGTATTACAAGAATAAAACACCAAACCTTATTCTTATACTACGACCTTTTGGTTATTTAAACATGATCTAATCTTGTATGTCAACCATACACATGTTTAAGTTTACGTAAAATAACCCTGAAATCTTAGTTTATTAGATTGAGTTAACAGATAAAATAGATAAAATAACTTCTTATTTTATTCAATAAATAAAATGCATATACAATTTACAAAACTATAAGACCAAGAGATCTAAGACAAACTAGTCCCAACAAAATTTATATTTAAAATGGATAGCTTTAAATTAAAATCAAATATATCTTTTTTTTTTTTGGTCATCTGAGTTATTATTATAGATTTTTCTTATGTGATTTTCCCTTTATCCAATTGAAACAACCCCACAAAAGAAATCAATTAAAATGCAATTAAGTACGGTTAGAGGTTTCTTAAAAGATTTATCTTCATTGTCTCAAAAGTCAAGGTTCACTTCTCCTGCAATTGTTTGTGTCCCTTCATTTGCTACTGTTGTCTTCTCTTGATTGTTCTTGATTTTTGTCATTATTGGAATAAGTAATTTTTCTTCCCTTTGATTTAACATAACGAAGTTAATATGTTTATTTTTATTATAGTGTATTTAATGTTTTTTGATGTGTTTCTGTCAGTACATGAAAGTCAAAAAATTGATTTAGGGTTTTGAAGGATCAACCTTCCTAAAGTTTTCGATTCTTCTTAGTTGAATGATTAAGAAAGAACTTTTAAAATGTTAATTAGCTTATATATATATATATATCCACCTATTTTTATCTGATTTCATTTAAATTAATTTATTTTTAGATTGAATTTTATATTAATTTTCTAATCTAATTTTGACTGTTATCCACTTTTTA
This sequence comes from Citrullus colocynthis, assembly GCA_031780015.1. NCBI lineage: Eukaryota > Viridiplantae > Streptophyta > Magnoliopsida > Cucurbitales > Cucurbitaceae > Citrullus > Citrullus colocynthis. The sequence goes on along the minus strand of QLSR01000557.1, from coordinate 66,910 downwards.
GTTAGGTTAAGGTAATCGATTTAGTTAGGGTAAAAAAATAAAAAATAAAAAAGAAAAAACAAAGCACAAATATGTAGAAAATTTTGAATTTAGTTTTAGTTGCATGCCTACAAATTGTACTTTCTTTTTTTAGTTTAGGTTATGTTTGGCAAAATCTCAAATTATAAATAAAATCGATTAAAAAAAGTCAATTGTAGAAATGATTTTGGCATTTATAATCCTCTTTTCTCTCCCAACAAATCCTAGAGAGTCTTCATCCACAACAACTAACAAAAAAATCATCATTTTCTCTTCCAAAACAAAAACCTAGCAAGTCCCCTATTTTTTAGAAACCTTAGAGCCTCCATCCTTACACACATCAAGGGAAAATTCCAAAAAAAAAAAAAAAAAAAAAAAA
>QLSR01000557.1:50906-63620 GCA_031780015.1 Citrullus colocynthis | reverse complement strand
ATTTAATCAAATTTCTTTCTTAAATTAAAGTATAACATTGTAATTACCAAAAAAAAAATGTAAAATATTCAAACCTTTTTTTTTTCTAATTTTTAATTTTTTTAGTTTTGATATAGTTATAAAAAATGAGAAAAAAAATTATAATTTAACTCCTTGCCTAAACTAAATTATAAAAAAATATAATTACAAAAAAGATTATCGAAAAAGTTTCTAACTTTAACATTTTTCTTCGTTGCCTTGGTATAGTTATAAAAAAGTGAAGGGTAAAAAAAAATGTAATCAAATTCTTTTCTAAAATTTAAGTATAAAAAATATAATTACAACAAAAATTGAAACTTTTTCAATTTTGTAATTTTAAATAATGAAGCATAAAAAATATAATAAAATTTCTTTCTTAAATTAGAATATAAAAAATGTAATTACAAAAAGAATTGAAAAAATAGTAGAAAAAACTTAAACTCTAACCATAATAATCTACCAACTATAATAACCAACTCAACCGCTAATATACTCCCGACTCAAATCATGTAAACTTCAACGGCACAAGAATAACCATCTTTTTTTTTTCCACTATGTGCTTAACACTTTACAGAGCCTCATCATTTATTCATAGCAAATCCAAATTGCAAACGAAGCATCTAAATTTATCTGCAAAGACATTGTTATGTCAAATCCCCCATTATTAAAACAAGAAATGTGGCAAATGCCATTCTCCTACCCTCTTAATTACTGCGCACAGATTGTTGATCCAGGTAAGAAATTGCAACAGCAGCATGAAGAGCAGCTCCAACTGGGAGAACTCGCTCATCTAGGACAATGTATGGCGAGTGCAACGGTATTCCAGATTTCATCGTTTCATTCTTCACTCCGATCATGAAAAATGCAGCAGGCATCTGCTGCGAGTAGAAGCTGAAGTCCTCGGCTGCCATGATCTTTGGAAGATGATGCACATTTGATTCTCCTCCCAGCAAATGTTCTCCTACCTTCCTTGCGTGGCTGTACAATGCTTCATCATTGACAGTAGCCGGGTAGAATCTCGACTTTTCTTCCATGAAGTCTACCGTGGCAGTACACTGATGCACAGCCGCTTGCACCTCTATGACCTGGTGGGATGATTCCAGTAAGCCAACAGAGTTTCTTGTATCATAATTCCTAAACTGAGTGATTCTTTCTCCTTATTTATTTGTGATATCAGTGAAAATTTCATCAATTCAACAAGAATTTGTGACGGGTTATGGCTATGTGAATCCATATAATATATTCTACAGCTAGGAACTGGAGTGGGAGGGTACCTCTTGAATTCTTTGCCGGAGGTAGGAAATACCATCCACGGTCATGCTTCGGAAAGTACCTCCAATTGTTACAGTTTCCGGGATTACATTTCCCGCTTGTCCACCCTTTATGAACCCGACAGTGATCACCTACCAAAAAGTACATGGTTACGGTTTCATTTCAAAATGTTCAAAGCAGTCATGGTTACCATTGCCCTCATGAATATGGTTAAACAATAATCCTAGTGCGTTTGACAGACCATTTGAAGAGAGCGTTTTTAAGTGAAAAAACTAATAAATAAGCATCTCTGGACAAAAAAAAGAACAAGTTAAGTTCTGTCCTAAAAGCATTTTAGGTGTTATTTTGTATCTAGTTTTAGAAACATTCAACATCATCTTTGATTACTGAGAAGTTCTAAAATCCCTTTTAAATGATAAAATCGCTCTTTAATATTTTAACCAAACACCACAACTGTTTTAAAAGGGCAGGTCAAGCCAAGCACACTTAGTTTCTAACCTACTTGGATAGTTTTTGACTGTTTCTAAACCATTTGATAAGATGTAATTTTAAGACTATTATCTTTTTCAGGTTGATCTTTCATCAATGAAATATAAGAGATATATTCATAAGGACATGCTGGTAAACGAACAAATAGGTAGTCTTTCCGGAAATGTTAAACAAAAGTTTTTCCCTAATTGGAGAAAGACTCTCCCGCGGCAAGGTTGTGACAAACAAAAAGTAACTGATCTTGACTACTCTAAAGAGATCCATCTATGAACGAAAAGAGAAAAAAAAAAAAAAAAAAAAAAAAAAAAAAAGAAGAAGAAGAAGAAAAAAAGAAGAAGAATCAACTCGAAGCGAACAATTGGAGAAGTAAGATTACCCTGGAATCAAGAGGATCAGTTTCTCGAGAAATTATGTGTTGAAGAGAGATGATAGCGGATGACATGGCAAGAACTGGATCTCTTGCTTTGTGAGGCATTGCAGCATGTCCACCAATTCCTTGAATTGTAGCCACAAACCTACCACTACCGGCCATAAATGGACCAGCCCTTGAACCAATTGTCCCTACTGGCAATTCTGGTATAACGTGTAACCCAAATATGCCTTGGAACTTGTCCAGAGCACCCTCTTTTAACATATGGTAAGCCCCAGCACGTCCCTCTTCCCCAGGTTGGAAAACAAGCTTCACTGTGCCCTTTCAGAATTCACAAACAGTTTCCAAAATGAACCATATCGATCAAGCAAAGCAACAAAATGAACAAACAAAAGCCTTAAACTATTTCCTTAGACCTTGTTTGACGACAATTTCTTTTTTCGTCTTTAGTCTTTTCCATGGTTTTTACCTTTCTTAAGAAAAGATCTCAAATCTTCGCCAAATTACAAAAAATTACAAGCTTCGCAAAACTACAGTTTGGACATGGCTTCTCCCAATTGTGAAGGTTGACATAAATAATTGTATATTACCTTGAGCTCATTTCTTCTCTGCTGAAGCAACTTAGCAGCTCCAAGAAGCATTGTGACATGAGCATCATGGCCACAAGCGTGCATTTTGCCATCGTTCTTGCTCTTATGCTCCCACTCAACCATTTCCTTTGAACATGGGAATGTTGAATCATCAATCAAATAGCTAAAGTTATTGAAAATGAAAACACAACTATTCCTTTCAGATTTCAGAGTGCCAATGGAATTCATATGGGCCAAATATTGAAACCTAAAATTCGCAAGAAATGAACAGAAAAGTAATCGATTCTCACCAAATTAGAAAGAAACAAAATCTAATGGTAATCTTCTAGGCAACTGAACTCGTTCCCAATTTCACCAAAGAGGGGAAATTAGGCCCCAGTTCAGTTAAGATGGAACAAGGCGGAAATCAAAAATACTGATTCGAAAGGGGGAATCCTACGTTAATGGATAGAAACCTGAATTGGAAGAGCATCCATATCAGCTCTAAGAGCGAACCATGGGTGCGCACCTGATCCGACGGAGGCGACAATCCCGGTCTTAGCGACAGGCCAAGTGAAATTAATCCCAAGCGACTCCAGCTCTGTTCTGATGAATTGACTGGTTTGGAATTCCTCGAAGGAAAGCTCTGGATTCTGGTGCAATTTCCTTCGAGCCCTAACCAACCAGTCGAAGAACTCCGGGTTTCTTGCCGATTCCAAAAGCTCCCGAGTTAGATGACTCAACTCCAATGGCGGTTCAGTTTCCAGAGGCGATGATATACAGAAGGGGAAGATGAAAAACAACGCCCAAAGAAGTAATTGTTCCATGGGAGAGAAGCGCTGGATCTTCCCGCAATCAAGTTGGTAGTTATTTTGAATAATCTGATGAAGAAGTATCAACTATTTCGTTGGAGAGAAATCGTTTTATATATTCATCCTTTAGTTGGAAGTGAATTTTAAGCTTCACACCTCACCTTTGTTGTTTGGGAAAAGAAAAGAAAAGAAAAGAAAGAGGGGAAAAACAAATAGTGATTGCATACTTCTCATTAGTCATTACATGGATAGAAATGTGGTTATAAGTTTTAAATAAATAATAGGGACAATATTGAAACTTCTTTTTTAGTAATGAAATTATTAATACCAAGAAACAAAAAATAATGTTAAAACATAGAGGCCTTTGTATGGTTGACCCATTTTTAGGTCCCTAGATGATTAATGGACCATCTCTAGGAAACAAATAAAATCTAACATTCTACTTAACTTTAAAATGCACGATTGCCTTTTATACAATATCGCATTAGGGATGGTTAAGTCTATCTTAGCTCTAATGCGATGACCATATCTATTATAATATTATCTTTCTCACACTTTTGTGTGCTTCACCATGAATATAGGAATGGAGTTGGAGAAAAAAGTGAACATCACAATAAATTAAACATGATCATCGTGTTATGGCTACGATAAATATGGTCATTCCTAATGCAATAATGCATAAAATGTGGTAGTGTACTTTGAGATAGACAAAAAGTTAGATATCATTTGTTTTTGGGGCGGGTCATTAATCATTTAAAGAGTCGAGAATTGGTCTTTCCATACAAACAACTCTTAAAACATAACGAGTTATATGTTGAAGTAGTTAAAGACTTTTAAATGCGTTCTTAGAAAAGTTTCTCAAAACAATCTTAATAATAGCCGAAAAAATCTATATGACTTAAACGAAGGAGCAGTGACTCCGAGCACCACACGCTAAACTCAACGACGATGCCTTACAAGCTGACATCAATTGTTGTTGGAAATCCCCCATTAATGAAACAAGGAATGTGGCAAATACCATTCTCCTAAGTCCTACACTATTATTAAATTACTGGATACAGCTGAATAGTGTTGATCCAAGTAAGAAATTGCAACTGCTGCATGAAGAGCAGCTCCAAGTGGAAGAACTTGTTCATCTAGGACAAGATACGGCGAGTGCAACGGTATTCTGGAATCCATCGTTTCGTTCTTTGCTCCGATCATAAAAAATGCAGCAGGAATGTGTTGCGAGTAGAAGCTGAAGTCCTCTGCTCCCATGGAGTTAGGAAGATAAAGCACATTTGATGAGCCTCCAAGCAAATGTTGTCCAACCTTGTTTACATGGTTGTATAATGCTTGCTCATTCATAGTAGGTGGGTAGAACCTTGCCTTTTCTTCCATGAAGTCAACAGTCGCATTACACTCATGAACAGCTACTTGAAACTCTATTACCTGTTGGGATCATTCAACTAATAATTAACCCAACACATAGTTCCTTATGTATCATCAATCCTAAACCATTTCTTTTTTTGGAAAATTATGCTTTTCATCATTTAAGTCCGTGTTAAATATTTGATTCATCACTTGGGTTTGGTAAAATTTTAATGTGGATCCAAATATAAAATAGGAGCCGAATTGGGAGTTTTGTAATTAATTACCTCTTGAATTCTTTGCTTAAGTTTGTAAAGACCTTCCAAAGTGACGCTTCGGAAAGTACCTCCAAATGTTACGGTTTCGGGGATCAAATTTACTGCTTGCCCTCCCTTGACCAACCCTACACTGATCACCTACCAAAAACCAATATGCCACTTCATGATCATGAATATGCTTTAACTAAAATCTTACCAAATCTTCCAATCTCAAACATTACTTAATATTATGTTAATATCCAAGCAGTTCTACACCCAAAAAAAATTGTTAAATACTACACTAAAACCACGTATCTATTCTTAGAATTTTCAAAACCCTCTTTCAATATTGAAAACTCAAGAGATTTCACTAAAATCACTCTCCAAAATTGTTTTCAGCACAAAAAAAAGAAAAAAAAAAATTACAAGAAATATTTTTAATCATCCAGCACTGAAGCTTCAATTTTTCATCTCGCATATTTTTAATCATGTTGTGACAAATAAATAGTTAGCCAATCTAGTCGCATATTTTTAATCATGTTGTGACAAATAAATAGTTAGCCAATCTAGACTCTAGAAGGGAAAAAAAAAAAAAAAACATTTTTATCTCTAAATTTTGAGTATAATTTTATTTTGATTTTTAGATTTTAAAATATTACACTTTTACCTTCTAATTTTGGATTTATTTTTTACTTGATTCCAAAATTTTAAAATATCACTTTTAATCCCTTGAGAACGCTTTAAGATTTTATACATTTACTCGAGTTTTCACTATTTCAACCCTTAGTATGAATTTATATTAATTAATTATTTGAAACAAACTAAATTAGTTTTCATAAATTTTTATGTCACAAAATTAAACTAAAAAAATTTCAAGGAAAAAAATGTAACCACCTAAAAATTTAAAATTTAAAATTAAACAGAAACTAAAATTCAAAAGATATGTAAAAATGTAACATTTTGAAACATATGAACTAAATGAAAACTATAACATAAAAGTTATGAACAACAAAATGTATTTTTTGAAAAAAAAAAAAAAAAAAAGAAAAATCAACCCCAAAGGGGAACTATTTGGTTCAAAAAATCATATTGAACCGAAAAGAAATAATAAAAATAGAAAGAGTTTGAAGAATATTTTGCATAGTTATGTTGGGGGAAAAGAATAAGATTACCTTGGAATCAAGAGGATCTGTTTCTCGAGAAATTATGTGTTGAAGAGAGATGATAGCCGATGACATAGCAAGAACTGGATGCGTTGCTCCATGAGCACCAATTCCTTGGATTGTAGCCAAAAACCTACCACTACAAGCCGTAAATGGACCAGGCCTTGAACCAATTGCCCCTACTGACATATCTTGTGCGACATGTAATCCGAATATGCCTTCTACCTTCTCCACAACTCCTTCTTTTACCATATAGTAAGCCCCACCACGTCCCTCTTCCCCAGGTTGGAAAATTAGCTTCACTGTCCCCTTTCACATTTCACATAACACTTTTCAAAATTATCATTCATATTCATCAACAAAAATTAACAAACAAAACTCTCATTCTGCTACTGCTTTTTTCACTTTTACATTTTGCACTAGTAAGGGTGTGTATAGTCCACTGTTGTCCAAGCTTGCAGGCCTCTTAGCCCCTTGGCACAGGCATGGATCCCACTCCATGTCCATGGCTGTCCTTAAGGACCACTAACCTTGAAAATGGCTCGTTTACCAGATTCTACTCATAATCACATCAAGTATCCAAAGTGAATTAATGAGAAGCATAGATAATGACCCTACCATATTGCATTAGAACAAATCTAACCCTTTCTTGGAAGCATCAATACAAAGTAACAAAATCTCCATTTTTTTTCTCTGTCTCCTTTTTGTGAGGTGGCGATGGGTCGAATCCGCTAGGTTTTTNTTTTTTGTTTTTTTTTTTTTTTTTTTTTTTTTTTTGAGTTGTAACATGTTTAAATTCTATTTTACCTTTACGATCTTGTGTTTGTATTTACTTAATTTTCAAAAATCAAACGATTGTTATCTTTTCCATTATGAAAGTTGATATAAATATTAATACATTTACCTTTAGCTCATTTCTTCTTTGTTGAAGCAACTTAGCAGCTCCAAGAAGCATTGTGACATGAACATCATGGCCACAAGCATGCATTTTGCCATCCTTCTTGCTCTTATGCTCCCACTCCACCATTTCCTTTCATTTTTCAACATGGGAATGTTGAACCATTACTCAAACAGTTAAATTTATTCAACTCTATTCACATTTTAGAGTAATTTCAACTAATATTTTTAATAGTTCAAAATTTATTTTAATGGTCTCAACTACCACACTACTACTATACTACGGGAACTCCACGAGTGGATTAGTTGATTGACTAGACTGAGACTCTCTTTGATATCAATCACTTTTCTAAGAAAAAGAAAATAGTAACATTCAATAAAAAAAAAAAAAAAAATCATTTAAAAATATAAAATTAAACCTGAAAAAAAAAAAAAAAAAAACCCGTATGTCGTGGATTTTAAACCTGACAAAAACAATTATAACATCACTAAAAAAATATGCACTTAAATTAGGATAAAACTGAAATATAAAACAAATCCACAATAAGAAAAGTGGATTTGGATATTGAAACACGGGAATTATATGTTTGGATAGAAACCTGAATAGGAAGAGCATCCATATCGGCCCTAAGAGCGAACCATGGGTGCGAACCTGATCCGACGGAGGCCACAATCCCAGTCTTAGCGAGGGGCCAAGTGAAATTAATCCCAAGCGATTCGAGCTCTGTTCGGATGAATTGACTGGTTTCGAATTCCTCAAAGGACAGCTCTGGATTCTGGTGCAATTTCCTTCGAGCCCTAACTAACCACTCGAAGAACTCCGGGTCTCTCGCCGATTCCAATAGCTCCCGAGTTAGATGACTCAACTCCAATGGCGGTTCAGTTTCCAGGCCCGATGATATACACAACGGGAAGATGAAACAGAAGGCCCATAGAAATAATTGTTCCATGAAAGAGAAGCACTGGATCTTCCTGCAATCAAATTGGTAGTGATTTTCAATAATCTGATGAAGAAACCTCGCAACAATTTAATTTCAGATATTATAAGGGTTATTCATGGTTCAAACTAAAATCTGACGCAATGTTGATGTTTGTTTTGAAATAGAAAAGAAGAGGGAAAAAGGAAAGAGTAAGTCTATATAAAACAAATGAGGAGGGGATTAAGGACCACTTCCTCTGTTCCTATATTAATATCGTTAATTCTCTCTCGTTTTCAACTCGTGTTCAGTTTATGTTCTATTATCCTTTTCTTTTTCATTCTTGGATTTGGGCATTGGTACATAGTAAAATGTGAGTAGGTATAAAATTGCCTTGGTTACAAAATTCATTCCTTTTCAAAAAAAAAACAAAAAGAATATTTTTATTTATTTATTTATTACTATTCTTTTTAATAATGGATGAGAAGAAACACCCTATGAAATAGCTTCTTATTCTCTAATCCAAATCCCAACCATATTCGTCAATATAACTATAACTCAACTAACATAAAGTATGAATATTGATCAAGAGTTCGAATATTCAATGTTTATTTTGGCAATTAGACTCAAATGTAGAAGAAATTAACACAAAACAGGTCCTAACATACTTACAATTTCTCAAATTTCACGTACATTTTAAAAACTAATCTCATTAAGTTAGTTTTTAAATTCACATAATAACATAAAGACCGCTCTCTCTTCTTCTTTTTTTCATGCTATGGGACGGAAGAATTTACATCCAATAATTACCTCTTCAATACTACACTAATCATTACCATGCATACAACAATAACAATTATCAATTAATCAATATTAGAAATCAAAATTTTTAACATTCAAAACCCCCACATGTGTTAAACTCATACCAAAAATGCCAAAGGTATTGTCATAGCTCGTTTACGTGCAACCTACAACTTCACCTTCACCTTCTTCCTTTTCCTTTTTAGATATTGTCCCGCAGCCACTCCCATCACATCAAAGTTTACTTAGGAAGCTATTCGTAACCCACTTTTTTTTTTTTTAATTTTTAAATTAAAATTTTTAAAAGTATTGGTAACATTCTGTATAAGCTATGGATACCGTCTGTTTCAGAAAAGAAGGATTTTGAAAAATAATTGAACTTTGGTCTAAACCCAGCATTGCTGCAAAAGAAAAAAGCTCTTCGATGGTTAAAAATTTTCCAAACACATTACCATCAACATTATCCAGTTCAAGATGGGCTCTGCATGAAAAGTGGCAAGGAAACAAGCAAAAGAAAGAAGAGAAAAAAAAAATTTTTGAAGAATTTTTTTTTTTTTTTTTGTACTGGAAGAAACCAAAAAAGAAGAGAAAAGAATTCAAAGCACTTCTCTTTTTCTACAGGAATCTTACAAAACATCATGAGCAGTCTTCTATTTCACAATATATATCTACTGGGAACCTTGAGCTTTTGAGCAGCGGGCTACTGCAACTTTTAGCAGCTCTCAGTGAAATGATTGATGGCAGGCAACAGCTTTGATCTGAAATAAAAGATTTCCCCCCAACCCCTGACTTGCATTTGCCTTAGAAGTTATACAAACATGCTCGAGTGACCGAATGGTTCTCTTTCCCAGGGTCATTTGTACTTCCTCGAACTTATACCATCACCTCTGACCTCCATCAGCCTAGACTTGGAAGCTCTATCCGTGACTGTATCGGCAAGGTCTCTTGAGGGTCGTACTTGTTCCCACAGCCTAGTTGGGCTGGCAGTGACTTTAAGCGAACCTAGCCTCGACCCGGATAAGATCTGGTCTCTGAGGTTCTTAGATGAATTATATCCTTGAAAGTGATCTCCTCCATAAACTTTCCCAGAAGCTACTTTCTCCAGTACAGAGCTTCTTTCCCAATCCAAGACATGATCTCCTGAAATTGGATGGTTTTCAGCTTGGCTTCCCCATTCTACTCCATCAGATATGCTTCTTTGTAAAGAAGTGCTTTTTCTTGAACCCTTTTTAGAAGTAGACTTTCTTGCTTTGAGTTCATCATCTATTGAAGGCCTTCTAGAATCAAGAGGAATACCAGAAGAGTGGATCCAATCATAGCTTTTGTTGTTGTTGTCCATATTTAATTCTATAGAATGAAGGTCACTTTCAGCCAAATCCTCTTCGCATTCCACTCCATCAACAACTTCCCCTTCCTCCTTTTCTTCACTTTGAAACGAACGAACCCCATTTTTGTTTAGGTATGCTGCAAACTTTGCTTCATTTGAGTCATTTGATCCGAACTCTTTTTCTTTAGTTCTTTTGATACCCAAGAATGCCTCGAGTTGATTTCTCAGTTTATCAACTGCAGCATTCTTGTCCTCAAGATCGTACTTGGCATCCGAGGGATCTATATGAGTTTGTTCCTCTTGCAGCACAGCAGCGAGTCGCTTCACCTCTCTTTCTTTCTTGACATTGTCACTCAGTTTAGCAGATTCTCTTTGCATTTCCTCGAGTTCTAACTTATCATCCCCAACATCATTCGCTAAGTCATCACATACCTGCTCCATAATTTCCCTTGCCCTTTTTTCACTCTCGAGTTCTTTGACTACTTTCAGCAGTGATGATTTTGTCTCAGCCAGTTCTCTCCCTAGCTTCTTGTTCAAGCTCTCAAACCTTCTCCGAAGTTTCCTTTCAACTTCGAGCTCTCCAGCCACAGACTCAATAGCAGCCTCCACAACTTCTTGCTCCTTACTTTTCCATGCTTCTTTCTCTTCAGCAAAGCACCTCATCAGATAGGTTATGTCATTCTGTTCATACCTTTGCTCTTGGATAAGCTGATTAATCTGCAACCGAGCCCTCTCCAGCTCAGCATGTAAGGCCGAGATTAGGGACATGCTCGTCGAAGGACGATCTTCGTGGCCCCAAACACGGTTAATAATTTTGAGAAGCTCCTTGGAAGTTGTCAAGGCATTACTAACATCCTTCAACCTTGTTTTAACACCAACAATCGACACACTCGGAGTTGGGGCTCTTGATCTTGTCTCAATCTATATCATAAACAAACTTTCATACATGAATACTCTTCCTCGCCATTGGTAGGAAAGAAATCAAACGAGAAGTAGAAAACTCAGGGATAAGCTTAATGTTTCACAAGGGGAATGTAGTACATGCAATCAAACAAAGATGTACAATTAGAACACAATTTCCAGTTCTCCATAAAGCATAGAAGACGAAGATACAACATACCTCCATCAAACTAGCATTGCTCACAGAATCAAGAACCCCAACGCCATGATCAGCAAGCTTTAGCCTCTGAGACATGGACGGAGTTCTTCGACAGCGACTTCCCGTCCCGGAACGATCCCCCCTCTACAAAAGTACAAACCCAAATCCTTACCATACATGATAGATACAAATACAACTTCCACATCCAAATCCAACCGATCACAGGAAAGGAACAAAGCAATGTTATATCACATTGATTAGGAGAGACTTTTCTACACAGCTAGTGTCCCTCTCCTCCATTAATTTGAATCCACAAACCAATGAATTGAATATCCATCACTTTGTTCCAAATTGTATAGAAATAGTTTTCTCAAACAACAAACAGAGTTTTACATATTGGATGCAGAAGATCAGATCAACTAAACAAGAAAAAAGAACCCAATTGAGAAAACAGGGCCAAAAAGCAGAAACCCACCTCGGAAACAGGGCTATGAGACGGATCGGAGAGATGGGGAGGCAAAGAACCAGAATGAACCGACCGGGTCGTTTTCTCCCTGGCCTTCATTTCCTTTCTCGATTTCCTCTCATCCAAAGCCAGACTCTCCTTCACTCTCGTTGACGGTAACTCATTCATCTCCCACAGCGTCGCCGCCAGCTTTCTCGCCGACACCGGAGCTTGCTTGGACCGACCACTGCCGCACTGATAGAGCTCGTAATTGGGTGACTCAGTGGAACGAAATGCAGAAGCAGGGGATCTCGATCGAGAGCTCATAAGCCTCCATGAAGGCAATGGAGTGGAGGATCCGGCCCTTTTACCCACAAGAATCGCTCGCTTAAACCTGTAATTATGAAGAATAGAAGATGAAGAAGAAGCCGATGAGGAACAGCCTCGTTTTCTGATTTTCCCTGGAATCAGTTCCGCCGCTAGATTCTGCCTTGGCATCGTCAGCTGCAACTGCTAGATCTGTAAATAATCAAAGAATCGAGAATCAGACAGAATTACCCTCAACTCCTCCTCGGCTTGATCACTCAAATGAAAAGCAAAAAAGTTTTTAAATCAATTGTAAAAAAAAAGAGCAAAGAAACAATTTCTCTTTTCTTTTGTTTTTCTTCTTTTCCATTTCAACTTTTTCACTTCACTGTACCCTTTCAAATCATAGCAGAGCCAAAATCCAGAGCACCGCTAAATGGGTTTATGAATCCACACTGAAAAACAAATTTTAAAACAAACCCCACGAGGAAACTACAAGAATTATAGGAGGAAGCAATCCAAATAGAGCGTAGTAAAGAAGAAGAAGAAGAAGAAGAAGAAGAAGAAGAAGGCAATAGGGTAAAAAGAAAACAGAACGAATAAGGGGCGGGGGGGGGGGGGG
>QLSR01000557.1:36538-50750 GCA_031780015.1 Citrullus colocynthis | reverse complement strand
GGGGGGGGGGGGGGGGGGGGGGGGGGGGGGGGAGTAATCCAGTACGGCCAGGACCACAAATGCTGGAGAACGTGGCGCAATTGATTAGGCTAACAACACAAATAAAATATTGAATTCTTAAATGTCCTTCGCCGAAACGGCGTCGTCAGAAGATTTGGGATTCTGTGATCTCTCTCGTGTCTGCGGTCAAAAAAAAAAAAAAGGGGAATTTCGATATTATTTATTATTATTATATTTTGGTTTTTAAGAAAAGGTTAATAAATTAATAAGGGAAATAAATTAATGGGATAAATTTAGGGAATTTTAGGGGGGCGATAGGACATGTTTTGAAAGGCAAAATCACCGACCAATTAAATGTGGTTTGGAAAGGAAAAAAAAAAAGAAAAGAAACTATAACTGTTTAGCTTGTCTTACTAGGAAACACTCCCCACCCCAGTGGCCATCCATTTTTTTTCCCCGTCGTGTCCCTTCATAAATTTATGTGTCCGTTTCTTTTGTTTCTTCTCTCTCTCTCTCTCTCTCTCTCTCTCTTAGACACATTGTTAGTAATTGATTTATATGATTTCTATTGTATGTTTTCAAAGAATGGCAAGATTTATTGACTACTTGTCAATGTTGGCCTATCGATGTATGGTCAATAGTCGATGACATGAAATTTGAAAATGATAGTACCAATTGGTGTCTCTAAGCTTCAATTTTACAAATAATGAGAATTAAAAATATGTTGTGTCAAAATTCGAGATGGTAGAGCTGTAAAAGTAAATAACAAACACATCAAAATATATATATATATATATAGATTATGTCACTTTCTTTCAGAGAATTTTTAATACAGAAAACTACCTTGGTAATTTATTAAGGCATAACTGATTAAAATTTAAGTTATAAATTTTGTAATTATAATTTATGTAAGCTTTTATAGACTGAAATTACATTTTAACATATTTTATATACACTTTTTTTCAATTTGATGGATAGATTTTTCATTAGTTCGCATTTTTTCTTTTTTTTTTTTTTTTACTTTTGAAGTTCAATTTGTAAAGTCTCAAAAGCAACTATACTTGTTGTCTATTCATACAAACTTCTTAATTTTCCAAATTGCGTTAAATTCTGGAATCTAAAAACTCACACTTAAAATTGCACATACTATTTGGTAGACTTAGAAGATATATACTGAATAAATGTAAGTTTATAGGATATATAATTTTTATAATATAGTATGATATTGTTTAATTTAGACCGACATTTCATGGTTTTTGTTTGTAGTTTTACCCGAATTATCTTACATCATGATCTTTTCCAAGTTGGTTCATTTCCAACAAAAAATTTTGTAACTCATTCCTTATACACAAATAAGTTTTTCAATCTTAAGCTATGAAAATAGTGAACCACACCTTTCTTCAAAAGTATTAACTCATCTCATCTTAAGGATGTTACTTTTTTTTTCCCTTATAGTGGTTGAGGGTTGCCGAAAGTAAGACCAAAACTCATGAGCAGGTCCAAGCCCATGGTATCGGGAGGAGGCATAGAATAACTTAACATGTGTTCCAAAATAAAAATGTCAATGTCTCATGGTTTAGGTCAGCTAGCCGAGCTGGTGAATATTATACCAATCAAGAAATAACCAAGCCGGACCCAGACTAGCACTTTGCAACCGTTGACAGCCAAAAGCATGTGTCAAAGAAAAAACTTATAATAGCTGCATTTGGCCACCCCAAATAGGAGAATAAGTAATCTCTGTAGGAGAGACTTGATCTTACTTCTTTTGTGTTTAATTGTACTAAATGTTCGTTGTACTAACTTAAGTATTGGAGTGCAGTAGGCTTATAAACACCACACTAGTGGAGGATCTCTTACGTAGGCCAGTTTAGAATATCTCAAAACCAAACTAAGAAGAAACATACTGAACTTCAAGCCACACACAAAAAATACATCGTAGCGGAGCTTTAGTAATGAAATAAATATGGATAACATAAAGTTGATAAATAAAAGTGAGTGAAGCAAGTCAAATTGAAAAAGAAAAAGAAAAAGAAAGAGAGGAAAAAAAAAGGGGGCAAATCAGGTCGTAGTTGAGTGAATAAAAAATAGAGTTGGCTTTTGGGTTTAATAAGTGCTCTAATGATAATTGTTGGTGCTCTTGGCAATAATTAAGGACACTTAAATACCATTTGCTAAGTTCCTCCTATTTCTATATATAATTAATTTTACCATCTTCTCCAACAATTTTGTAATTAATTTACCATCTTCTCCAACAAGTTACTTTTACAAAAGTACTTTGTTTCCCCCCTCAAATTATTATATTCTTTGAAGAGAGATTTTTTACGCATGGTAAAATCTTGCAAGTGAAAATTTAGTACCTACGCCATGTTTCAAACTTTCAACAATGAACAATGAAATCATCATGTTAGCTCAGTAGATTTTGTTTCTTTTTCTAGGAGAAGGTATAGGGAATACAAATAATTGAAAAATTCAAAGCAATAGGTTATTTAAGTAACTTTTTTTAATAAAATAATAATGTATACTATTTCATGGTTGTAAAGTTCAATTCAATGTAACATTGGTTTAATTTTTTAATATAATAATAATAATAAATAATAATAATAATGTATACTATTTCATGGTTGTAAAGTTCAATTCAATGTAACGTTGGTTTAACGTTCAAATCTAAGAACAATAAAGAGTGTATCTTATCTTCTTTTTTATTTATTTAAATATTTAGTACATTTTATGGTATATGATTTTAATATAAAGTTCTCCAAATTGGTATACTAAATTATTGGAACGACTTGAAGTCTTAAGTATAATTCGTATTTGGCATATTTTAGAGGTACCACTATTCTATATTATGTAATATTCCTTCTAATAAAATTGTTCTCCCTCTACCCAATTGACGTAACTAACACATTGTTAAAGAATGACATAAATATGTGTGTCGTTTCTCCTTTATTTATGTTTTTTTGTATTCTTTATTTATCGATTTCATAACATAAACTTAAGTGTTTTTATCCGTTCAAATAAAATTCGATAGTGTTAGCATCTAACCAATTTTATAGGAAGAAACTTGTTTTGAATGGTAAATAATGGCACGTTGTTGCCAAGAAAATGGATAGAGATTAAAAAACACACTTATTATGTTTCCATAAAGTAGTCACTATTGAAGTACATCCAATCAAATATTTAATAAGCTAGGATCTTATATATATATTTTGTAGATTTTTCTTCAAGAAGGCGCTTACAACGTGCTTCAACTACCAAAGTTTCTCTTTAAGATTTTACTCTCCAACTTTTAAATATGTCTATTGTACCTAGTCGCTATTCAATTATTCATTATCAATAAAAGTTAATACAAGATAACAATAGTTCATAAAACATACAATATAAATATTAAAAAAAAAAAAAAATCTCTCCAAATCAATGCATTGTTGGTTGTACTCCTATAAAACTCGACTATATTATTATAGATCTGAAATTTTCTCACACTTAAGAAGCTACACTAGTACTTGAGTATTCAAGTCACATGCTCAAAACAATAAATGCAAAAAATAATGGAATTGTGCAATATGCAATTTTAAGGGAGATGCAAAAGTTATCAGTTCAAATTTATTATAGGTCTCATCTAAAAAAAGCATTTAATTATCTAATTCTAGGTCACCATATTTAAGAAAAGTTCCAATAATATTTACATGAATTTAACAAAATCTAACAGAATCAGCATTATTGAAAATAATGGCATTACGTTTAGCCTTTTTGCTAGCCACTACCAAACTGCCCAAGAACATTATCTTGACATGTCAGTTTATTTATGTCATGCATCCAAAATATATATATATATATATATGTGGCATAAAAGATTTAAGATATGCCCTTTTTTATTATTACCAGACTAACACATTCCAAAAGTGAAAGCATGTTATGATTTTGAATTTTTTTACTCATCCATGATTTTGTTACGTAGAAATCTAGGGTAAAAATACAAATTTGTCGGTAATTTTGTAAGTCGTTCTTTATTTTATTCTCAGGCACTAGAGTGAAATCTTTGACTTTTGTAACTCTAGCTCTAGAGTTTCTTTTTTTCTTTTTTTACCTCCCAACCTTCCATTTCAAAGAAAGAAAGATGATATCTTAATTATATATCTACGTTGGGTTGTTAATTTTATTATTCAAAATTCTTATAGAGAAAAATTGGGGTATTATCTCAAATATGTCGTCTCACCAACTAAAATCAAAAGATCTATTAAAAATGTAAGTTAATTAGTCTATTGATGTCACCTAAATATAGTTTAACTAGTTAAGACGTTATACTATAATTAAAGGTTCAAATTCTATTCCTATATGTTGTTTAAAAAATAAAATGACAAAAACTGTAAAAGGACGTCACAACATGTTGTTGAACTTAAAAAAAAAAAAAAAAAAAAAAGTATTTTAAGATAAAAGGGAAGAAAAAAATAGTTATATTAAATGAAAAAATTGTCAAAAACATTTTTAAATATAGCAAAACGTCAGATGACATAATTCTCAAATTTGGAGCATTAGTTTAAATTTTAAAACATAAGATGAACTTGTGTTTAGAAAGTTTCCATCAAAGAAAACCTATTAACTATCCTACATGATTTAAGACAGGAGTTCCATTTTATGCATATATAGTTGTAAATTGTATAACTTTGATTAAGAGAATGTTTGGAAGTCTTTTTGGAAATAGGGATTTGAAAAAACTGATTTATTAAACAGTGATCTTTATAACATTATTTTAATGTTTGGTAATGTGCTTTTAGAAGTGATTTTGTATAATTAAAAGTGATTTTCAATCACTTAAAAACATTTAAATAATTGTTTTAAGTTAAATTATTTAATTATAATTAGTTTTGCAAAATTACTATAACACAGGTTCATATTTGGTTCATATTTGTATAGGTGAAAAAAAAAATACTAAAGAAAAAAAAAAAAAAAAAAATTAAATAAAAAATAGAAAAAAAAAAAAAAAAAAATTAAATAAAAAATAGAAAAAAAAAAAAAAAAAAATTAAATAAAAAATAGAAAAAAAAAAAAAAAAAAATTAAATAAAAAATAGAAAAAAAAAAAAAAAAAAATTAAATAAAAAATAGAAAAAAAAAAAAAAAAAAATTAAATAAAAAATAGAAAAAAAAAAAAAAAAAAATTAAATAAAAAATAGAAAAAAAAAAAAAAAAAAATTAAATAAAAAATAGAAAAAAAAAAAAAAAAAAATTAAATAAAAAATAGAAAAAAAAAAAAAAAAAAATTAAATAAAAAATAGAAAAAAAAAAAAAAAAAAATTAAATAAAAAATAGAAAAAAAAAAAAAAAAAAATTAAATAAAAAATAGAAAAAAAAAAAAAAAAAAATTAAATAAAAAATAGAAAAAAAAAAAAAAAAAAATTAAATAAAAAATAGAAAAAAAAAAAAAAAAAAATTAAATAAAAAATAGAAAAAAAAAAAAAAAAAAATTAAATAAAAAATAGAAAAAAAAAAAAAAAAAAATTAAATAAAAAATAGAAAAAAAAAAAAAAAAAAATTAAATAAAAAATAGAAAAAAAAAAAAAAAAAAATTAAATAAAAAATAGAAAAAAAAAAAAAAAAAAATTAAATAAAAAATAGAAAAAAAAAAAAAAAAAAATTAAATAAAAAATAGAAAAAAAAAAAAAAAAAAATTAAATAAAAAATAGAAAAAAAAAAAAAAAAAAATTAAATAAAAAATAGAAAAAAAAAAAAAAAAAAATTAAATAAAAAATAGAAAAAAAAAAAAAAAAAAATTAAATAAAAAATAGAAAAAAAAAAAAAAAAAAATTAAATAAAAAATAGAAAAAAAAAAAAAAAAAAATTAAATAAAAAATAGAAAAAAAAAAAAAAAAAAATTAAATAAAAAATAGAAAAAAAAAAAAAAAAAAATTAAATAAAAAATAGAAAAAAAAAAAAAAAAAAATTAAATAAAAAATAGAAAAAAAAAAAAAAAAAAATTAAATAAAAAATAGAAAAAAAAAAAAAAAAAAATTAAATAAAAAATAGAAAAAAAAAAAAAAAAAAATTAAATAAAAAATAGAAAAAAAAAAAAAAAAAAATTAAATAAAAAATAGAAAAAAAAAAAAAAAAAAATTAAATAAAAAATAGAAAAAAAAAAAAAAAAAAATTAAATAAAAAATAGAAAAAAAAAAAAAAAAAAATTAAATAAAAAATAGAAAAAAAAAAAAAAAAAAATTAAATAAAAAATAGAAAAAAAAAAAAAAAAAAATTAAATAAAAAATAGAAAAAAAAAAAAAAAAAAATTAAATAAAAAATAGAAAAAAAAAAAAAAAAAAATTAAATAAAAAATAGAAAAAAAAAAAAAAAAAAATTAAATAAAAAATAGAAAAAAAAAAAAAAAAAAACTAGAGAATTAACACAACTACAGACAGAAAAAGTAAGTAAATGATATTTTGAAAAAAAAAAAGAACAAATAAACATTAGAAAAACTAGAAAAAATTAGGGAGAGTAAAAATGAGAGAGAAATAAGATACAAATAAAAATAAATAAATAAATAAACTCTCTAAAAAAATACAATTTTTCTAAAATTTCTGGAACGAAATAAAGTGAAAATAGGAGAAAATTTTCAGTATGAAACAATAGTCTACAAAAATCACTTAAAAAAGAAAAGTAATTTTAAACATGCCAAAAAAGTGAGTTACGTCATTTTAAATTTACTTTCAAATATGAAATGATTTTGAAATAATTAAAATCACTTTTGTCATATTTAAAATAACTCTAAAACACACATTTAATTATTCAAGATCAATTTAATATTTAATTTTACACTTTTAATCCCATTTTTCGTACCATTAAAGTTGATTCAAAATTATTAAAAGTGATTTTGAAAATAAACCATTTTAAAATCACTCCGATAAGATCTTATTCTGGTGACATGCACACATACTACACCTCGTGCACACACAAACTTTATATATATTATTATTGTGTATGTAACTACTAGTACAAAATGATATTAGAAGTAAAATAAAAATTTTAGAAGTTCAAGAACCAAACTACATAACAATTTCTATAAATTCAAAGACGAGAAGAAATATTTTAAAAGTCTATAAGATTCAAATGAAATTAATTGAAAGGCGAATATTAAATTCAAACTTAAAATCAATTTGCACCATTAATTAGTTAGATTAGATCTTGTACATAAAAAATAATTAAAATATTTTTATGATTCCAAATTTCCAATGATTGAGATTGGGATGCACTGTCGAGGTGGCCTCACTTCCTATTCCATCAGCTTTTCCATTCGGGCCCCATCTCGCCAGCAAATCTTTCAATCTACAAATTATAGAAAATATGATTATTTTGACTTCTTTCTTTCTAAAACATAAATTATTGATTTGACTTTTTGGCCCTTATTGGTCTTTCTACATGTATGTTGGAGAAAATTATAAATAACAACAATGAATATTGGGGTAAGTATTGAGAAACAAACACATAGACAATTAAATTGAGGTTCGTGTATGTTACTCTTTTTATGAAGTTTTAAGTTTTTTGTAGTGTATATTGTATTTTTTATATTAATCACCGATATTACATACATTTTTTGGCATGTCTCCTATAAAGATATAACAATCTAACTGAAAATGGTATATAACTCAAACCACCATGCACTGAAAAGTTGAGCTTTCAAAAAACTCAACAACACATAACACTGCTCTTTTGGTCAATTGCTCCTAAAAGAGCAAATGAAAAAGCATAAAGAAGATAGGATTGAAATTGTTGTGTACTGAGAGTGTCCGTAAGAGAGGTATTTATAAGATACTTTAGATCTAAAAATTTAGAAATTAAGTAAAAAAAAAAGGTTAACCTCAACGCTTCTCTTACGTAAACGAGCAAAACAAGTATAATTCATCTGAGATATGTAATATGCATTAGCAACTAATAAGGGGTTCAAATCTCCCCACACCTCTATTCCACTAAGACAAACAACTCTCTTACAAATACATTTTCTCCTTTAAAAAAAATGAAAACTCTTGAAAGAAACTTATATTGTAACTAATTGAGTATTTAAAATGTAACAACAATAAATATTTCAAATCCCTACTTATTGTCGTGTTTACTATTTGTTTTAGTGTTTGTTATTTCGTACCTAGACTAAGATAATTTGCACCTTTCAAACTAAATTAGTTTGCATCCTAAAGATAGATTATTATTACCTACATACTATAATAATCAACTCAATACCCTAAAGCACCCCTTTAAATTTTGGTTCAATCATATATAGAGTTGAACACTTAGTTAATTGCTTCTTGTACCATTGTAGTTGTCACAATGTAGCCAAAATTGGATATGGATTAAAAAGAAAAAAAAAATACATGTTGCGATAATACAAGATGCATCCATTTTTATGTATTCCTTCTCATCACTTACATAAAAAATAATTAAAATATTTCAAAAAAGAAATAAAAAAGAAATTTGCTACATAACAAATTAAGATTAGATAACTTGGTGTAATACAAGAATATAGGTACTATCGGGAGAAAAAAATTTAAAATTATCATTATTGATTATTTGTTACGTTATTAAATAATTTATTAATTCATTAATCATTTATTTCACGATCTCACAAAATTTTTAAAATATTATTATTATATATATATATATATATATTTTTTTTTTTTTGGTTTAGAAACCTATCAATAGAGATAGTATAAAAATCATAATACTAAAAAATTTATAATGTTTGGAGATGCAACTAAATATATATTTTTTTTCTCTGATAATTGGAAGAAGGAGAGCTTGTAATTTTTGTTGGAGATGACACGGACTTTTTTGCTCTGACTCACAAGTCTCCCACTTATCTAAGTGTTTGGCAATTGGCACACACTTCCACTCTTCTGCAACCATGGCCATGGCCGCTCCATCCATTTCCCTTTCCTTTTTCCTCTTCCTTTCCCTCCATTTCACTTCTTCCTTCTCCAAATTTTCCCTTCCCTTCCCTTCTTCCCTCCTTCTCCGCCCTCAAACTCCCCAAATCGATTCCCTCCCCCATTACCACACCAAATTCTTCACTCAGACCCTCGACCACTTCAACTTCTATCGCCAAAGCTACCACACGTTTCAGCAAAGGTATCTAATTAACGACTCCTTTTGGGGCGGCGCCGCCGAGAATGCTCCCATCTTCGTTTACACCGGCAACGAAGGTAATATCGAATGGTTTGCTCACAACACCGGTTTTCTTCTCCAATCCGCTCCACATTTCCGTGCGCTCGTCGTTTTCATCGAGGTATACCATCCAATTTCAATTTAATTTTACCCTAATTTCTTTCCTCTTCCTCTGCGATGAAATAATTGTAACTGATTGTTTGTGTTGCAGCATAGGTTTTACGGGAAATCAATTCCGTTTGGGGGAGATGAAGATGTGGCTAATAGTAATTCGAGTACGCTTGGATTTCTGAGCTCCACGCAAGCCTTGGCAGATTATGCAACTCTGATCACCGATTTGAAGAAGAATTTGACGGCGATTGATTCCCCGGTTCTGGTCTTTGGCGGCTCTTACGGAGGAAGTAAGTCAATCGTCATCCTCGATTCATTGTCCACTTTCTTAATTTAATCGCGCCATTGATTTTTTTTATTTTTTTTATTTTTTTTTTTAATTTCCTCTGCTTAATTTCTATAGATGAATTCTTAGGAGACTGTTTGAATTGTCATGGACTTGGGGGAAATTATGACTCCTTATGTTTGTTCTTAAATTTGAATTTTATACAAAATTTTAATTTAAAAGATTTACTATACACATTTTCTAAAGTTTCCTTAAAAAAAAAAAAAGAAAAAACTATTTTTCTTCTAGAGTTACCCAACATGCTGAGATTCAAATTTCTAATTCAGTGATGCTTCAGTTGTCTATTTGTTTGAAAAATAATTAAACGATCATCTTTGAACCATTTTTCCCCATCGATGATTACATATTTTATCTACCATTTATCATTTATTGTTACAAAAGAAAAATATACACTTTTTGGTTGTTGAATCAGTCAATAATGATTTATTTTTTATAATAATTTTATCATGTAACACTTTTTAAATTTGTAACAAATTTAGTCTCTACCATAAAAAATCTTATCAAAATTAAGTTATTGTAATTTATAAATAAATTTGATCTCTAGTCAATTTATTAATATAAATGTAAGAGATTTGACTAAATCTAAATAATACTTTACAAGATTAGATTGTTATTTGTTAGTGTCTAGGACGTAAATTATTATAAATTTGTAGGACAAAAGGCAAATTGGTTTCTTAACCTTGTTACATTTACTCTGGGTTTGGTGTGTGGGCAGTGCTTGCAGCGTGGTTTAGATTGAAATACCCCCATATTGCCATTGGAGCTTTAGCATCATCTGCTCCAATTCTCCAGTTTGAAAACATTACTTCTCCTTATGCCTTCAACAGCATCATCTCCCAAGATTTCAAGGTCTCTCTCCTCTTTACTTTTCTTTTTGCACTTTCTTCTTTACTTTTCCTTTTTCAATTTGTCTTTTCACCAATGTTGAAATAATATTATTACATAAAAGCAAAAATAATAATTAAGATCTAATGTTTGGGTCTTTTCTTTTCATTTTAATCCATATAATTTATAAAATGTTTGAATTTAATTCCTTCTTAAAAACTTTTTTAAAATCAACCACTGTAAATTTACATAGAGATGGAAATTTAAAAGGAAAAAATGTCATAAAAATTTGTGTAATTATTTTAAATGACAAAATTGTTGGAAATATTTTCAAATATAACAAAATGTCATTGTTTGATAGACTACTATTTATTAGTAATAGATAACAATATTTTTCTATATTGGTAAATAAATTAGATTATTTTGCTACGTTTGAAAACAATCCTAGAAATATAGTGAAGAATTAAATACTTTTTCTTTCTTAAAGTTAGTTTTTTTTTTTCTATGAATTTCTACTAATTTGCTAAATATCATGTCAGGTAAATTTATCATCAACTAATTTTAATATTCCCTAATGTTAGCCAAGTTGAGTTATATAACTCAACTGGTTAGTATTTGCATCCTTGACCAAAAGATTTAAACTTAAAATCTTCTCATTTGCCTATATTGTTGAACTCTAAACAAAATTGTTAAACATAAGAGATTACATTTTAAAAAAATATATATAAATAGGGACAATTGCAAATGGCCCAAAATATTTGTAAATATAGCATAATGCAAAAGAATTTGCAGATATAACGAAATTTAGAATTTGTTTTTGAAGTCTATTAGTGATAGACCATATCGTTGGTAGAAGTCAATTAGTGATAGATTATATTGTTAGTAGAAGTCTATCAGCGATAGAGTTTATCACTGATAAATTTTGTTGCATTTGCAATTTTTTAAAAATGTTGTTATATACTTAATTATCATTTCTATATGGTTTGTCAGCGGTAGCTCCTACCGTCCATATGATCTATCATTGATAGACTTTGGAAGCCGAATCTAAATGTTTTTATATTTGTAATTTTTATTTTTTTTTGCATTATTTTATATATATAAATATTTTGGACTGATTTATTATATTTACAATTGACCCTTTGTTTTAAGTTAATCCCCAAAAGATGTTGAAACAAATTATGTAGGGAGAATATAGAAAATAAAATTAAAACATCAAATGTGGTCCCGGAATAATGGTAATGTTATATTGGGTTGAGGTTGAAAGCAAAGACCTATGAATATAATTAAAGTTAATCTTTCATTCAAGTAAGGACAACCCCACATGCCTTGTGTCTTTGTATATAGCAACAAATTAACAAGAAAGATGCCATGAACATTGCGACACAAACAACAATACAACTAAAACGACAACAATACTAATAATATAACAATAAAACCACCTCTTTATGAATGCATGTAAAAGTTTATTAAATTACAAATCTAGTTCCTAAACTCTAAAGTATTTGTTTGATCTTTAAACTTTCAAAAGTATCTAAAAAGTGCTGAGCTTTCAATTCATTATATATTAATTTGAATTTTATGTTTATAAAACTCTAAATACTTTCTATTTTGTGTTTAGTAGAGTTGTGAATTTTTATAAATATTGATAAAAAAAAAATTTTAATTTTGACCCTAAACTTTCAACTTGATCAAATTGGACCCTGTACTTATATAAGTGTTGCAATTTTAATTTTAAACTTTAAAAGTGTAGCAAGTTTAGCTCTCTTATAAGTAATTACTTCAAATATTATTAAAAAAAAAATTATTTATGCATTCAATGAATTATTAGATGGATGTATAATATGACATTGATAAAGTTTTAGAGAAAAAATGACTATAGAAGTAATTTTTTTGAGTTGAAAATTATGAGGTTTAGCAAAGTTATTCAAGAGTTAATTTGTACTCTATTTTCTTGAAATGAACACGTTTATGAAGATTTTAATATTTTCTTTTCTTAAAATTAATGAGTGAATTGAATATAAAAATTGTAAGCCTTTATATAAGGATACGGTTGAATTTGATCAAATGGAAAGCTTATGGTCTAAAACTAGATTTCTTTTTTTTTATTATTATTTATTTATTTATTTCAAATATATAATAGGTCATAGAGACCAAATTTAAACTTAAGAAACCTATTAGAGTTGGATAATTTTTTAAGTTCAGGACGAAACTGCTAAAAATTTATTGATTATTGAGTAAAGATATAATTAAGGAGGAAAAATAGAGATAATTTGAAAGTGATTGCGTGTGGGGAAATCTTTACAGAGTGAGAGTCAGAACTGTTACAAAGTGATTAAAGGGTCATGGCAGCACATTGATATTACTGCAACCCACCCAGGAGGCCCCCAGTTGCTTCGTAACTCATTCAAATTTTGAAAGTAAGTTCTTTTTTACTTTCTATTTTTTATAATATTATCGAGAAATGCTAAATATAAAAAATTAAAAAAATTAAAAAAAAAAAATCTTAAAGCTTAAAGTATAGTTTTATAACGTTTAGAAACTATGTAAATAAAGTATTCTAGACACCCTGTATAATTTAACTTTTTTTTTTTAATACTTATTTTAATATAAGTTATAAAAGTGATAAATATTAGAAAACACATGAATCATTCCATATAAAAAGTTGCTTTTAAAGGAAATATTTAAAAATTAATAAAATATTGTTTGTTTCTGAAAAACTATTGTAAAAATGTTTTGAATAAAAATCTTGTAAGTCTTCATCTTGCACCCATTTTTCTTTTCTTCTTAAATATAGAAAGCTATTGTGAGATTTGTAGCTATAGATGATTTTAGAGAGCAATTTTTCTGAGATTTGAATTTTTAATCTTCTGATAAAAAATATAAAACCTTAACTAATTGAATTGTTCTTATGTTGCATCTGATTACAATTTTTTTCCATATTAAAAGAAGCATACATTTAACTATTTTTCTAATAATTTTTTTTTTCTAAGATACTTTATTTAACTATTATTATAATTATTTAGAATGTAACATATTTATTTCGTGTGCGTATTTAAAATATATGTGTGTGGGAAAAAAATTAATATGTAATGAATAATGAGTTAAAAAGTATATTAATTCAGGGAGGCGGAGTCGGAATCGATTAAAAATTGGCTGTACATTGCAATTTTGTATACAGCAATGACTGATTATCCTACGCCCTCTAATTTTTTAAATCCGTTGCCTGCTTATCCCGTTAAACAGGTAAAACATAATTCATTCGTTTTTTCTTTTAAGAGTTATTTTTCAACATAGCAAAATGAGTTAAAATATTTATAGATATAGCAAAATTTTACTATAGACTATTATCTGTATCTATTTACGATATTAGTCTATTATAATCTACTGTAGATAGTCGATGATATTTTTTTATTATTCGTAAATATTTTCAACACTTTTGCTATTTAAAATAATTTTCTTTTTAACTATTTTTTTAAAAAAAATCTTTAAAAAAATTGTCGGAATGAATGGTGCAGATGTGCAAGGCGATTGACGATCCAACGACTGGGAACGACACGTTTGCGAAGTTGTATGGTGCGGCTAACGTCTACTATAACTACAGTGGGACGGCCACGTGTTTTGATCTCGACGATGATTCTGATCCTCACGATCTTGGAGATTGGACTTGGCAGGTTTTTTTTTTTTTTCTTCTTCTTCTTCTGTTTACTTCTCTTTCTCTATTCATTTTTATTCTCTTTATTATATATCGTTTTACCTTTATCAATCCACCCCCCCCCCCCCCCCCCCCCCC
>QLSR01000557.1:3931-36472 GCA_031780015.1 Citrullus colocynthis | reverse complement strand
CCCCCCCCCCCCCCGTTTTTTTTTGGTGTTTTCAAAGTTTAGTTTTGATCTTATATTTTAATGGTATAGTTAAGTCATTGTTTAATTAATATTTATAACGGTCGAATATCATCCTCAAATCCTTATCCAATCTGATTTAGTTATGAAGGATTAATTTTTTTAAAAACAAAACCGCGAAAAATATGAAGTGTTATTTATTCTTCTAATATGTTTACTAAAAAAAGATGAACTAGTTGAGTTTTTTAATTGGATAGGGTGGCGTGGATAACCTGAAAAATGTGAAATTACTATTAAAAGAAAATATAATTAGCCAATGTTTAAAATGTCGACGTCGATGAAAATTTCAAAATTTTAATTTTATGAAAATGTTAAAAAAAATAATAAGTAAATTAATAAATACAATCTTATGCCAGTAATATTTTATGAATTTTTTAACAATATAATTGAAATGAAATGACGATTAACCCCTCTCTATGCCAAACTCTAAAAAGAAATATAATATGAATGATTATTGCATGCCACCTATTTGAATGATGTTGTTTTTCAAATTGACGATGGGGGAGGAAAATGAATTTGAAAATTTTGAGAATATTAAAGATGGACAAAGAGAATACTTTTAAGATTTGATATTGCTTAAGCAAATTAAGTAATTTAGAGAGTTAAAATAAGGATTTGGCAGTGATAAGGACATATATATGATGGTGAATGATGTGATGTTTGGTGTGTCCGATGTCAAAAAAGTGCTATAAACGGGTCAAATTATTGATTGAATATGAGATTTTACGCAACCTATTTCCAAAAGCATGTGTAGAGAGAGAAAACATTGCACTGCACTTTTTTTTCTTTTTATTTTATTTTTTTTTCTACTCAAAATAAATAAATAAGACTTCACTTTCTTTGAAATGGAGGAAAGCTTTTATTTTTTTCCCCATCTTATTGATTTTTATTTCATTTTAAAAAATTTGCTTAACTAGGATTTTCTTGACATGTATAACAAAGTGGGACATGAAATAGGCAACTATTTACGGCATTAGAGATAGGTCATAAAAGTTTTCCTATAGAAGAAATTTAATGATGTTTAGAATGTATTTTCTAGTGTTTAATTTAAAAAATAAGTCGTTTTTAGAGAAAATTAGAGTATTTGACAACCACTCATAATAGATTTTCAAGTGTATTTTAAATATTCTTTTTATCAAAAGTGTTTAAATAAATATGAGTTTTTTTAAAAATATTTTTTTCTCAAGTTAATCTAAATGGACCCTAAGTTTAAATAGTTTTTTGTATAGACGGCCTATTTTTCGAGATCCAAATAAGATTTAAACCAATGTTTTAAAACCTAAGTTGTTTTACTTTCTATTTGCATCATGCTGAAAATTATCAAAACAAAGAAAGATACATACATAATAGACTTCACTCCTTAATTCACAATTGCTCTCCTTCCTTCTTAATTTGCTTCCTCTGTGCTTAGGGGTCTTTTTGCTCTCGATTCTCCCTCACTCTCCTTCCTTCTCAAATTAAAAAAAAAAAAAAAAGAAAAAGCATTTCCACTCCTCGATTCATTTCCAAATTCTCTGCTCCTTGAAGTAGAGAAGGTTGGGAGTAGTTGACATTACGATTTTTTTAAAGAACAAATGGGAGTAGGAGAATTTAAAGAAGTTGCAAATTGAAGAAGGAATAAAAAAATAAAAATTGAAATCCAGTCAGATCTTATTTGATTTCCAAAAACAGGCAATTGAGGCTGGTATCCCACTTTAATTCTGGGACATTTTAATCATATAAATTTCATTAGTTCAAATATCTAAATTTAGTCTTCATGCTTTTCATAAATCTTAAAATAAGTGAGTTTTTCCTTAAAAAAAAGATGTTATATATGTCACACCATATAATATTAATCGAATTAATTAGTGGGTTGACTTATAGAAAGACAGTTGAGTGGAGTCATTTCAGAAGAAGAAGGCACCCGACAAGGCCCATACAGATTTCTGGAGAAGCAGTAGCAAAGTTTAGGGGATTTTGGAATGAATTGGAGAATCCAATTGTGAAGTGTGAGATTGAATTAATATGATGGGAATTGCATATAAAACGCAGGCATGTACGGAGATGATATTGCCAATCGGTGGTAACACAGAAGATAGCATATTTCCAGCCTCAACATGGCACTTTGCAGATCGATTCAATTTCTGCAAACGCTTATATGACGTGGAGCCTCGCCGTATTTGGATCCCCACACACTTTGGGGGCCATGTAAGTTTCTTTCAACCTTACCTTCCCCATCCATATTACTTCTAGTTTTGGCATGGACTACCAACCATCATTCTCCTTTTGTCTCTATCCTATTATTTGCTATCAATGAGCCAGCACCAGGGTCGACAAATCCTCGTTTGTGAACCGGTCCCCCGCGAAAGCAATAAAAAATGAAAAGCATACCAAAGTTATTTGACCTAGTCTCTTAACTTTAGTTTGTGACAGTTTGATCTCTATACTTACACTTTTGTAAGTATTATTAGATAACATGAGGTTCTATCTCAAAATCAATTGACAATAGAAAAAGTAACTAAATGTATCTGTTTTGAGTAGTCCCATAAGATGTTTATTTAGTCTCTGTCATGACAAAATGTTGTTTAACTTGTAATTTATTGCATATAGATCATTATGGGTTGGTCTAGTGGTAAAAAAGAGACATAATCTCAATAAAATGGCTAAGAGGTCATAGGTTTAATCATAGTGGCCACCTACCTAATAATTAATATCCTTTGAGTTTTCAAGATGGCCTGGACTAAAAATGTAGTTTAACTTATAATTTTTTAGTAAAAGGTCAATAGTTCAATTCTACACCTCTATTTATTGTTTGAATTTATCGCTAAGTATACATGCTGGTTGAATTATTTTTCCTAAAAATATTTTATTTTGTTACTTAACAACCTTTTGTTAGCAATCTCAATTAAGATTAAGATGTCTACAGTTAAAAATTTTGGGACAAGGTTGCTACTTCCAAATTGTTGGAAGCAAAATTGAAACTTGACCGTATATGATGACGTATGTTATTTGAATTTTGCCTCCAAATATTTTTGAAAATCTGAAAAAGAAAAATTAGAGCGGTATCTTTTATTGTTCTTAAAGTTTAACTAGGCTAGCTCAAGGATTTAGAAACCTATGAACTTCATAGATGTAAGTATTGGCTTGACCAACTGACTGTGGTCATAGGAAAATTCTTTTGCACCCATTCTCATTTCAGGAGTTTGAGGCTAAGTAGTGAATACCACAGAAACATTTGTAATTCTAGCATAACTTTGATAACTTAAAAACAAATCTTTAAACCAATTTTGGGAAAAATTAGATGATTTATTGAACTCTTTGATATAGATTATTTTAAAGAGGGACACATAACTCAGTTGTAAGTGATTGATGGCGCAGAATATTGAGAGAGTTGTGAAGAGATTTGGAAGCAACATAATCTTCTTCAATGGCTTGAGAGATCCTTGGAGTGGTGGAGGGTACTTTTCTTTATCTGTCTTCATATTAATCTCTCTCATCTTATGGTAGATATTCTTTTGAGTATACTCATAATATAATGTTTAAACATTTTCATAGTTTTATTTTGATGCCTTCCTTCAGGGTGCTGAAAAACATATCCTCAACTATAATGGCTATTGTGGCAAAGGAAGGTTAGCATTCATCATATCATTAACAAACCCAGTACTACATAATTAAGTATGATGTCATGATATATCATTTTCTTGCTAGTTCATTCTTAAAGTTCTGTTTTTCCTTAACCCAAATTTAGAAAATTAAACAAAATTAGCTATAATAAGTTTTTTTTGGGGGGGGGGGTAAGGATGATAGTATATATGAATTATTTTCTTGTTATTTCAGCTTTCATATATATGATCTCCACTCCACAGTAGATGTAGAATTTTTGAGCACTTGATCCATAGTATTTTGAAAAGAGTTCTCTTTTGCCCTCTATTTTAGTCACTTACTTTATTGCTGAGTTAGAAACAAACACAAACAATTTAAATTGGTAATGAAACAGGAGCTCATCATGTAGACCTGAGATTCTCAAATCCTGAAGATCCAAAGTGGCTGAAAGATGTGAGAAAGCAGGAGCTCAATATCATTCAGGATTGGCTTTCCCAATATTACTTGGACTTGGCCCAAAACTAATCCTGCCTATGTTTATATAAAAGGCCCAAACACATAGCCCACTCCATGTATAGATGGAAGAAAAAGGCAAAAGGCCCTTTCTACTTTATTGTTTTATTGTTTTTCAAAACAATAATCAACGCATTCAGCTAACCCATCCAATGATTCTCTCATAATTTTGTACATAATTTACTTGAATTCTTCAATATTTTAATGTTTTAAATAATGAGATATTAAGTATATAATTTCATAATTTAATGGTACAATAACAAGGTCAGATGTTATCTTCTTCCAAGCTAAGCGCTTATATATGATCATTTTAGATTGACGTGAAAAAAAAATATTTTTCAAAATATTCGTTTTTATTTAAAAAATTTTTATAAAAATTGTTTAAAATACACTTCAAAATTCATTTTTAGTAGTTACCAAACACTCTTATTTTTTTCCAAAATAACTAATTTTTTAAATTAAACACTTGAAGATGTATTCCAAACACTCTTAATCTCTTATTTTGACACAACTTATTTGGTCTCTAAACTTTATAATATGTCCAATAGGTTCTTGAACTTTCAATTTTATGTCCTATAGGTCCTTCAACTTAAAAAAAAATAAAAAATTAACGGATCCTTAAACTTTCAATTTTGTGTCTAATAGATCCTTGAACGTCAAATTTGTGTCGAATAGGTTGTTGGCCTAATTAATTTTTTTTAAAAAAAAATTATAGATCTATCAAACATAAAATTAAAAGTTTCAGGTATCATTAGACATAAAATTTAAATTTTGTATCGATAGATAAATTAATTTTTTCAAAATATGTGAAAGATCTATTAAACACAAAATTAAAAGTTCAATGATATATTCTACATTTTTAGGGAGTGTTTGGTACAAGAAGTTGAAATTAGATGTACACTTTTAAAAGTTGATGAACTAAGTCAACACGAGTTGTTTAATCTATTTTTGAATTTTCTCCATAAAATTTTCTCCTATTTGAGGTAAGTTTTTTTCTTTCTTTCTTTCTTTTTTAAATTTTAATTTTACAGTATGTGGTGAGGTAGAAGAATTGAATATCTAATCTCAAAATCAATGGTATAAATTACCCAAAATTCTTTTTCTTTTGGAACATAGAAACTACCAATTTTGATACAATTTTTTTTGTAACATTCTAATTAATAAAATAGTATTTTTACATTGTTTGACACGAATAGCAACTATGTACAAAATCTTAAAGGGCAAATGGTGCAACTTTAAATCGTGATGTTTCGTGGTCTAAATGATACTCATACACAAAAATGATACTCTACTTCAATTCAAATAGTTGTAATGAGGTAAAGAATATTACTACCTATTCAAACATATCTCTACAATTAGATAATGATATTTCATATCTATAGTCAAGATCACAGCAATACATGAAAAAAAGATATCATTTCATTATGTAACCACTTTGACTCGAATAGTTGTAATAAAACAAATAACGTGACTATTCGTTTAGACATATCTTTCAACAGTTAGATCATGAACATTTCATATCTATGATCTATATTATTACCACTTCAAGGATAACTATCTTGGTCCTTGACCTAAATAGTTATAACAGATGACAAAATAGAAATTATTAAAAAATTATAACGACTTCCCATATCCTATATATTTGTGTATTGGCTATATATTTGTGTATTGGATTTCGTGTTGTAATGGAAGAGTTATAAATTATAATTGATTCAGAAAAAGTTTGTGTGTTTTTGTAACAAATATGTATGTCATCAAAGCACTTGAGACAAATTTCATTAAAAAAAAATACTTCTTTGTTTGGGAGCCTTTGGTTTCCAAAGAGCATAATTTCCACCAAAGAAAAGAAATGGTTGGAGAAGTATCTCCATGGAATAATAGCAGCCTTTATTGACAAAAATGCCATACTATATCAATATCATCCTTGTGAGATTTGAAGGGTACATTTGACATTATTGCCATTAAAACATGCTTGAATCATTGACTTATTGTTTCAATTTTTTGACTTTATCAGTAATTTACAAACATAACATTTTTCTTCTTAGATCCAATTAAAGATTCTTCATTCCATTATAATTTGGTTATTATAGATCCTATCCGTCTGTCATTCCTAATTTAATTTTCTAGCAAATGAAAAGAAAAATTGAATGGTTCATAATTGATAACATAAGTTTGTTATAGATTCCTATGAAAAAGAGGTGTCATGAAGCACCCATGCTTTTAAGTCAAATAACTTTTTATTTTATAATGATGGATTGGTCAACTATATCAATCTCATTTTAGAGGTACTTTTAGATTGCAATCATTAAACTTCTTATCTTCTTTTTAATCAAATCTAAGAATATATGATTTTGTTCTTTAAATTGGTAGTTCATGAAAAGGTTGATCACCATATATTGCAAGACTAGTCATTCTAGAAGTATGACCCCAAAATTTATTCTATATGTACTATGGCTTTTGTTTTTTTTTTAATTTTATTGGATATTTCATTTGGAAGAAAATGTAATACATCTTATTTCTTATCTAATTCAAATAATAACTATCATGGTGTTCTGTTGTGAAATAAGAGAATTATTCTCTAAGATTAGTTGACTTGATATAAGTTAATTCAAGGACCTTATAAATATAACATTTTTAATGGTGTAAAGGAAATAATTATTCCAATAAAATTTAACTTGTGAAAAGTTTCACATAAAATATTTCGGAGAATCAAACCGAAGTCTTTTTAATATTGTGAGATGAAACAACTATAATTTTATTGAAATTTAGTCACATTTGTTAAACTTCTTAAACATGAAGTTTAAAAGAACTTAAAATTATTTAGTTAATTCGAATATAATTATGTAAATAAGACACTTATTAATTAATTAATTGTTGTTGTTAATTATTTGGGTGGAAGTGACTTGGCTTTCAGGTGGTCATCACTTTGATCACTCCTCACCTCCTTCTGTCAAGTTAGGCACAAGAGATTACGACAACCCCTTTATTTTTTATTCTTTTTCTACATTAAAAAAAAAAAAAAGTGAAAATAAAATAGTCCAACTTTGTGGGCTCTTACCTTCCCTTTATTCCCTTCCACTTACACTTAGGTCTCAATCCAACCAATCTCATCTTACCAAATTTGATTTCGTTGTATACTAATCATTCATCAAATTTATTCATAAATGCTAATTACTTTAGTTGAAATATAACTCAATTAGTCAAAGATATATATCTTTAATTAAAAAAGAAATTGAATTTTCTTATCTCACATGTTAACTAAAAAAAAACGCTATCTTACCTAAATTACATTTAAATTCTAATGTATTTTTCTTTGTTAGATTTGAATTGTTTTCCTACTTTAAAATTTTGAGTTTTAAAAATTCTTTAGAATCCGTTTTGAAGGCCAAGGTGAGCATAACTCATAGTGGTTAATATATATTCATTTTCTTAAAGTCGAAAGTTCAAATCCTCAATAAAATAAAATTAAAAAAAAAAAAAGACCTAGTATAATGTCATTCTTGGAACTTTAGCTACCTAGACTTTTTTATATGACCTCATGATTTTTTTAAATATCAAATACTTGTGACTATTTTAAAAATTCAACTAGCTCTCCTTGAATTTGAATTATAATTGAAATATACGGTTTAAATTTCTATACTCGTTTGTTATAATGACGAAAAATTATAATGAGAAGAGATAGGTTAGAATGTCATGTCATTTTCTTACCACATAATAATTCTATACGGCAATATGCATTATTGAAATGAAGATTTGATGGAAAGATGTTGATGTAAAAGAGAAGAAATTACATAAATTAGAAAAAATAAAAAATAAAAAACCGGATGGAATCAAAATATATTTATTGTAACTATATATTGAGAATTGACAAAAAAGGAAAAAGAACAAAGTCAATTCGGCACACGCAAAGGAACCATTTTCGTTACTTTCCTTTCTTTTACCACAAATGGTCCCACTTAATCACAGCCCTACATCTTAAACACTTACGAATCCACTGTTCACCACGTGTCACTTGCCTAATTCCCCATTCGCCTCTACTTTTTGACGAACGAAACCGACCCAACACTTTCATGATGATTTTTTTCTTTTTCTTTTTAAAAAAAGATATTATATTTTCTTTAAAATGTCAACAATTTTTATCAATATCCACTATTCAAATTTGGGATGAAACAACATAAAGCTTAGACCATAAAGATCTAACATATGTGAAATTATTAATGATTTAGTATCCTTTCTATTGATTAAATTTTAAAAAAATATATTTTGTAAAGTAGATTAATAAATGGTTTCGGAATCAAACATATTTACTGTGTTGTGTACATAAGTTTATTATAGTGTGTTATCTGTATCTACCAAGTAAAAAATAGCAGTTTTGTTAGAGATAATAATTTAAATTATAGAATATATCCCTCTGGGATTAGATTGTTTATATAACCTATTTTTCTAAATCCAAAGACCAAAATCGTAAAAAATATAAACATGCCAAATATGAATTCGACTTAGGTTGCAGAGGTGTTGCCTTCAAACCCTAACTCGTAGATATTTAAGATTCAAGACATTCCAACAGACTTAATCATGGTATAATAAACATCAATGTTTTACCCTAAAGAAAATATTCAAATAACGGTTAAATTGTCACAAGTTTTAAACTATGATCAAATCGTTACTTACTAGACTTTAAGCATTGAATATCTGCAAATGTAAAAGGGTAGGAATCAAATAGTTAAATATGTACTTTTAACCAACACGAATGTAGTTCGACCAGACTATCAAATTTAATATATACGTAT
Source organism: Citrullus colocynthis (assembly GCA_031780015.1). NCBI lineage: Eukaryota > Viridiplantae > Streptophyta > Magnoliopsida > Cucurbitales > Cucurbitaceae > Citrullus > Citrullus colocynthis. The sequence continues at coordinate 27,530 of QLSR01000557.1, read as the reverse complement.
TATTGTTTGGAAGGATCTAGTGGGCCCAGGCTGCATTAAAAAGTGGGCCCGGAATTGGTCGGTAAGCCGCATGCGGATCGGGTGGGAACGGGAAGAAGCCACTTCGGGCAACTGCAGGCCCTGAATTACACTTCACCTCCCCATTTCTACTTTATTTATTGGCAAAAATACTATTTGTTTCTATATTTTGGTTTTATTTCTTTTTTGTTCGATTTACTTTTTAACTTCCATTTATTCTAATTTTTATATTTTTAAGGTTATATTTTAAATTTAGTCCTATAGTTTGAAAAAAAGTTATAATTTAGTCCTTATGAATTGTATCTATAATTTAGTCTCTGTGGTTGCTTCATTGGAATTAAATTTTAACTTTCCTCAAACTATAAAAACTATTTATGAGATTTTGTCAAACCATAGTGACCAAATTTTAACTTTTAAAACTATAGAAATTAAATGTCAATTTTTTTCAAATCATAGGAACCAAATTTATAATTTAACCAACTTTGAGAAAACAACCATTTTAGTTCATAAAAAATACAATAAAAAGGATGAATCTTTTCATTTGTGTATTTTTTTTTTCCCAATTTATCTTTCCTAAATTTATTTACCAGTTTTAAATTTTCTTAAGAAATTTAGAAGGGCCGTGTGGCGTCCACGTCAGAGTTTTGTTCAGTTAGAAGAGAGGAGACTTGTATGTGACCACTCATGGGAGATTGAAGAAGAAAGAAAGAAGTTGAATGCTTCACAAAAATCACACTATTTGTTTGCTTCAACAACCCACTATTGCTTTTTTTCCCTTCTTTTAAAGAAAATAAATTAAACCAAGTAACAAACTAAATTCTTTTTTTTTTTTTTAACACTCAAAATTCTTCAAACCCAAGACCAACTACTAGAACATGAGGTTAAAATCTCATAACATGTAGAGGAGAAAACTATTCTTAAAATATTTTCAACGTTTTGAATAAATTCACGCAATTTCAGTTAACTTAAAGTATGCCCCAACTAGAGACCTCGAGAGTCTCGAATAAATCCAACCAAGTCCGATTCCCCTTTGCACTAAACAACTCATTATTGCTTTTAATCACATGTTTTGAGTTCGATATATATGTATTCATCTCTCTAATTTAGTCTAAAATCGGAGCATTCGTTTTTAAATCTTGTTATGGCCATATTTATACAAGGTATACAAAATTTCTAAATGTTCTTAGATAGCTCAACCCAAGTGTTATTGAATTAGTTAAAGGTTTAGATGCCATAGAGATCTTTTGGTACTTCACAAAAAGTTTTAGTATTAAAGAGACTGTTTTGTTGTTCACTTGTAATTGGGTCATTTTGACATGAGTATAAATATTGTTTTTCTTATGTTGTAGTTAGTCTCATCAAAGTCTCTATTATATATATATATATATATATAGCTCTTTCAAATTTAGGTCTTACTTTAGGTAGGCCCCTAATATCTAAAGTCTAATTAACTCTTTTAATAATATTTTGAGATAACTTTCTATACTTTAGGATCCTAAAAGGCTGTATCAATCTAGTTGGGATGGCCACCTACCTGCATTTACTCATTATCTTATAATCAATAATTAAAGAAAAGTTAAATACATGTTTGAACATGTGTATGATATTCCCTCTCTCAATACAAACCACCAATATATTTTGATTACTTAATTTAATAAGATTCCCTTTTATCACTTTTGTATCTAATATGTTTAGTTGGAATAATTTTAAGTCTTTTTAGTTCATTTTCTTCCCTTTTTCATCATTTTTGAGGATGAAGATTTTAAACACTAATTTTTTTAGTGGATGATATAATGTTTTTATTAGTTAAATTATGTTTAGGAAAAATTCTGCATTTTCAATTTTTTAAAAAATATTTTTGAGTCAATGATATTATAACATTTTTTTTTCTATTTGACATCTATTGTAACTTAATTATTTTGTTTTAAAATGAGAAATTATTTTAAATAAAAATATATATTTATAAATATAGCAAAATGTCACTGTCTATCAATGATATCCGATAATAACCACTGATAGAATAATAAAAACCTTATATCACTAGTAAACTAGTCTATTAGTATCTATTACTAATAGAGTACAATAACATTTATAAATATTTTTGTTATTTTGATGTATTTGAAAAACACTCAAAAACTTTTAAAATATCAAATTTTCATAATTTTCGTTTTGATTCCAATTCTAAAAATAAAGGTAGAAAACAAAATTTATAAAAATGTTTCCTAGTTTGAATTCTATTCCATTTTAGTTTTTATTTAATTACAATACTTTCCACAAATCTTAAAATTATACTTTGGTGGAGTTAGGTTTTGTTCAAATTGATATTAAATAATTAATAATGATTTTTTGTATGGAAAGTTTTAACAGTAGATTGATATTAGGGACTAACTTTGAGATATATTAACTAAATTGGACATTTGACTCTCATCCCACGACATCTCATTTCAATGCTTACTCTTGGAGATTAGATTTATAGATGTTTATTTAAACAAGTTTGTTTGTATATTCATTGACTCAAAACATGAGATAAGAATCTTAATTATTCTAATAACTAAAATCAACAATGTACTGAGACGGGTTGTTCCATTAATTATTTTTCTTAATGAAATGAAAACCATTTGTTTTAAATTTTATATTCCAAATGTTTGATTCGTAGAGTAGAGTTGGGGAACAAAGAGAAAAATTCGTATCGCCATTAGATTTTGATACATTACCCTTAGAACACAATAATAATCTACCTTTAAAATTGTCTTCTTTCATTGAACTGATAAATAAATCTCAACACTAAAGCCAATAATCCCTTGTACCCAATAAAAAAAAAAGAGGAATTAAAAAAAGATAAAAAAATAAAAATAAAAAAACACAAGCTCCCACAATTATAACTCTAAAAACGAAAAATTATTCCAAGAAATCATTCTTCATTATTGTGTGACTGACAATTATGTAATGTTTTATATAGACGAAAAAAATTACAATTATACATTGAACTTGCATCCGACAGTTATAATACAATGGACATGTATATCGATTTGTAGATCCATTGTGATGCATTATGGAAAAATTTTTCGTAAAAAAATTCCTTATGTCATCTACATTTTATCTTTCTTTAGACAACTTAAGAAATAAGAGATTATTTAAAGAGATGGCCACAATGTGACCGACAATCTTCACCGTTTAATTCGGTGTAGGAGAGAAAAAATACTGCAATATATTAAATTGATATTTAATAGTTATTAGAGGAATGCATATTGATTTCCGAATCCATATCCACTTTTACATTGTGACAGGTTATAATATAGCTTTTCGTATTAAAAAAAGAACAACTAATGGCAGCATTCTCTCTATCTCTGCTAGCTGATTGCTCTGATGTTTGGGCATGGAAGTCACCAGATGTTACAATAAACAATGCATTAAATGAAACTTTTGTGAGAAATTTGTAGCTCTCTCTCGAATCCTTCTGTGACATCATTTCTTGAAAGTTGAAAAATATTAAAGGGTGAATGCAAGCGAGTGAAGTTCGCATGCGACATCATTTTGCTTTTCAATTTATATCTACTTCAAAAAAATAACTAATTGATTAGACTGTCGATCTAAGCATAATGCAACGAGATAAAATGTAATTTTAAATAAAACTTAAGAGTTCAAGTCCCTCACAGCTGAAAAATCAATAAGCATTATATTTATAAAAACCCTAATCTAGGTTTGAAAAATAATTTGTGGTTATAGAAATTATTGAGCCAAACCATTATAGAATATGATCTTAACCTTGATTATTGTTTATCATTTTAATAAGGCATCAATGAATCCACACATTCAGATAAAGATGATGTTGACTAGTTGATTAATCGTATATTTTATGTAAATGAGATTGAAAAAAAAAGAACAATAATTACATAAAACATTCAATGTAGAAGTTTCTAGACTTGGAAACTTATTCCAATATTTTGAAACACTAGCCCTTTAATTAAATACAACAAGACACATAGAATTGCTTAAAAGTCTATCAGAAAATTGTATATTTAGCAATTGTTTTTATTCATTTTCTTAATAACAAAAACTTTCAAAATGATTTTTTCGAGAAAAAAAAAAAAGTAGTATTCAATTGGAAAAATCACATGACATAACTGTGTGTGAAATCATCTTTAACCCTAAAATTGAGAAGGTCAGCTGTGTGATTTTGACTTTGGGAATAGAGAAATATCTAACATTAGAAATACTGTTGCTTTGTTTTTTGAGAACATCACTCCTTTAATGGAAATAATTTCCTTAAATATAAAATGGGTTAGTAAAAAAGAAAGTAGTTTTTTATTTTTTTATTTTTAAAGAAAAGTACAAATTAAAGAAGCCCTCCCCATGAAGAAAGATGTCTGTCATTTTCTAATATATTTCAGGAAACAAATGAGCTAAGCATTTATATATATATATATATATATATTATATATTTTATGAATTTTGGATTGCAAAAAGTATTATTTCTTAAAAAGAAACCATGTAAACTCATCTTCTGGAAATAATAAAATATTTAAGAATATTTTTGAAGCCCAAGAAGCAACATGGCAGATTCTCCATTAACCCTAACCTCAAATAATTTTCAATTTCTTTGTGGTCAAGGACTCTCCCACTTGGCCAACAATCCATCGCTAACAAAAACCTCACAGTAATATATAAGTTAAAATAAGTTATTCGTGACATTTGGGTCAGCTTACGTTGGTAGGATATTGAACTTGGACTTTTGACGTTTTCTTGATGTTCTCACTACCACTAGGTCAACTCGTAATGATTATTGTAAAGGCTAAATTTAGGTCAACTCGTAATGATTATTCTAAAGGCTAAATTTATAAGATTTATAGAAAGTAAAGTGACTAAAATTGAATATTTAGAAATTTAGAAACTCAATTTGAACTTAGTGAGAATATTGAGGCCAAAATGATATTTTAATCTACCTAATATATAATTTTAGATTTTTGGAGAACATTAATTTTATTGAAAAAGTTGTTAATGCATCTTACTTTTGTTATGTTTCTCCAGGGAAGAACAAAGTAATCTATACTTTTGCCTTCGGCGTCCTGTCTAAGTTGTTTTTTAATCTAAATAGATATTTGTTTAAGACCGTATTCTTCCTATCATTCTTAACAAAGAAGTTAGACTTTAAGTTTCTTTCTTTTATTCGTATGGGTTCCTAAAAGGAGAAACTTCAAACTTCACCAAATTAATAATAAAAAATAAAGTTCCATCCTTTACAAATATCTCCAGAAATAACAAAGAAAAAAGGAAGATTATTTTCCCCTTTCCCACTTACTCTAGATTTCTTGGATGGAATTCCGGGACTTGTCCAGTCAAACACATGATTCAGATCAAAACTACACCCTATTTATAGAGACAATGTCACAATCAAAAATGAAAATATCTAGACATGTGATATATCTATAGATTACAAGAGTTTTATAAATATTCACTCATATCTTCAATATTATTTATACACATTCACAAAATATATATATATATATATATATATATATATATATATATATATATATATATATAAAATAAGGACATTTATTTTATTTAATCCAATATGAATAGTAACACTAATAACAATATACCCAATTTAATTTGAATATTATTAATCTTGTAACTTTAATAAATTTCATATTGCTATTCTATCAATATAATCATCGATATATCTTTAATATTGAAATTTTTAATATTATTATTGACATTAATATTTTAATCTTTTGGGTCATAACTTAGATGAAAACATGCTTTTGAATTTTCATTGACAAATCGACAACAACTGAAAAGGCGAATCCAAAATTTCATTTTATCATAAAATATTTAAAATAAACAACAAAATATCACTAATGTAAATATAATATAACGGTAAACATGTTGCTTAAAAAGATTTTAATGATCTTTTCACAAATAACTATAATATCGACATTTCAAACCTCGGATAAAATCACAAAATAAAAAGAAAAAAAATTTAGTTCAACAATTACAAAGCGTAAAAAATGAACCACCATTGACGTTTAGATTTATAATTGATCTCTTATTCATTCAGTTATATCTCAATATTGACAAATAAACAAGATTTGCTCCATTCCATTACAAACGGTTGAATGCATTTGCATATGTTTGTATTTTTAAAAAAGTATATTAATTTTTGAATTAAAATACCATTTTAGTCTTTTTTTGTTGGTTATCTTTTCTAAAAGAAAGTTAGCTTTTATTTATTATTCCTTTTTTAAATATATATTTACAGTTCATCTTTTTTTAAATGAAGAAAATGGTATATTAAATAATGAAAAGAAACTAAATTAAAATGATAATTTAAAAGAAAAAAGAAAAAAGAAAGCGACTGATGGGGGCATTCGAGTAAGAAGAAAAAGGGGAATGGGGTTGTGCGTACCTGGAAATTGAGGTGGGTTTTGTCTCTAACTCACCATCAACATATTTTTTTTTATTATAATTTTTATTATATTCGATGTTCTTTTAAATACCTTATCTTTTATTATTAAAATTTACTTTTTCCAAATAGAGTGCAGTGTGATTTTTTTTTTCTTTTAATTGTGTTTACACGTCTTAATTCGATTTTGATTTAGATTATATTCTTTGGATAATTTTTCAAACTTTTCTTTTTTTTTGCTATATTTAAAAATATGAATATATGTTTTAGTCTAAAATATTTAAATACTTTCAATTGAATCTTTATTATCTTTTAAAAGTTTTTAAACATTTTCCTTCACTAGTGATGAATATTAAAATTAACTGAAGATAGATATATTAAGCATATGATATAAAACCAAGCAAATTGGGAGAAGCTTATAAGAGGGAAAATATCTAAGAAAAGAAAAGTAATTTCTAGTTTCTCTCTTCCAAATTTATGAAAAATGTGTAGAAATTTCGATTTTCTTTTTCAATTTTTTTGAATGACCTTTTTCCTCCTCTAAATTTTCTCTAATTTATAAGAATTATACCAAGTGTATTGTATTGTCCAGCAATTTAACATCTGAGACTAAATTTAAAGAAAATTAACAAAATAGACTACGTTAAAACATTTTAAATACTAGAGATTAAATTGAAAATATCAAAACGATAAAATATACAAAAAAAATAGCATTTACCCATTATTTTATATTATTTTTTTAATTTATGAGAATATGTGAGGAATGAAAATCAAAACCTTTAACTTTAAAATCAATAGTACAATGTTTACCTCAATTGAGTTATGTTATCATTTAACTATTATTTCATTCTACTTAGGTACAGTTATATTTTTTAAATAAAATTAAATGTAGTATATAACATAAGTATAACATTAGGAATTGTTTCAAATATAATAAAATATGCCAACTTATTTACAAACGTAACAAAATGTTAATGTCTATTAGAGATAGACACTGGTATGACAATGAAATATATCTATACTATTAATAAAGAGCGACGTGTGGTTATATTTAAAAATATTTTTAACTAAATTTATAATTGAAACAATTAGGTAAAGAAATAGGATTTGGAATCATTATCATTATTATTAATTATTAAAACTTAAACAAAAAAAAAAAAAAAAAAAGTGAAAGTAAGAGATAGGTGGAGAGAATGAGAGAGAGAGGGACAGAGAGGCAAGAAGAAGGCAAATGTGTCTTTGCCTGAAGGAGGGAAGACATAGAAAATATTAGCGAAAGGACAGAATTCAAACACGACTATATATACATAAATTTAAATTACATATTACAAAATTTTATATAATATTATTATTGTAATTGGACAATAAAATCTTATCTCATCTCAATCTCTGGTGGGTTTTATTGGAAACGGAAAAACAATAACAGATTGGGATTTGTTTCCATTTATTATAATTATTTTTTGTCTGCAAAAACAGAAAATGGGGTTTAATATATAGCTTTCAAAAAATTATGTCCAAATGTGTGTGGGAATGGCAGAAAGAAAAAGAGCATAATGTTGTCATGCACGTGACTCTATTTTTTTTCCTAAATTAAAAAAAAAAAAAAAAAAAAAAAAACAAAACCACTTTCCCCTCTTATACTTCTCTCTTTCATCTTATTACGCAGATCTATATTGAGTGATTTGTCATGTCGCAGTCTTATTATCTTACACGAGATCGATAAGTCATCAATTACCAATTCAAAATTCAATAGTTCGATTTCTCACTCCTACTATTGTCGATCGTATTCATGGTCACCTTGACTTGATTATAACTTATCTAATTGCAATATGTACGCCGATACTTAATGAGTCATCATGACAAGTTCATGATATAGGAATGATATTCCATTTTGTTGTGGTTTTTTTTTAGTTTGGTTAAATCTCTCAAAACTATACCTTTTGCTATCACATGGTTAATAATTCGCTTATGTAACATATTTTATCTTTAATGTTGTAGAGGATAATAAAGTTGACTATTTAGTATAAAGTTGCATCTCTAAAGATTACATGCATCAAATCCAATGCTATTTTACGTAAATTTTTACAGTGTCACAAGACTATATGTTACCTTCAATTTATACAAAATAGACAAATATGTGTGCAAAAGTAGTCAATTAAATGTCAAAACTAGCAATGAATAAAACATAGAAATATCTCACAATCGAGTAGATTATGCGTTCACCAATTAATGCTCAAATTAGGTAATTTTATCTAAGTGAATGTTTACATATTTCCTTCTACAAAATGTCAACTAATTATCTATTCGTGCTCCATATTGAAAAATAATAATAAATAAAGTAACATAGTTATTATAATTAATCTAAAAAGAACGAATGTGATATGCCCCAAGAATCAGTGCATAGAGCAATACCCATTGGACTGATTAATGGAAATAGATCACAATCATTACGTCAGAGAACATGAAATATTTTATTATTTTTATTTTATTATTAATTGTGTTTTTTTTTTTTTTTGTCTTTTTTTTTTTTTTTTTTTGCCTTTTTTTTTAATTTCATCTTCATACCCTTGGAAATTACTTTATTCAAGTTAAACTCTACGTGTTTGATATCTAAAAAGTCGTGCTGAGAAAAAAAAAACTTATTTCCTGGTGATTTTCATATTTTCTAACTATCGAGGATCTCATATTAAAAAAATCAAGAGACATTATACACTCTATAAGATGGATGGATAACTTTTTGAACCGAATATCCGTTTGGGTTTTATAGGCTCTAGTGTCATATTAGATAACATGATTTTCTATCTCAAAACCAATTAAGAATGAGAGGAGTAGCACATCACAAAATTAAGAACGTAGTTGAAGCCCTGATTAATATTGTCAAGTGTTTGAGTGATGTTAATTTTGTTCCTCGTAAGCATGATTGCAATTTTGTCACCCATTCCTCTAGCACATGGTGTAATTTTTGTTTTTGAGCCTAGGACCCTTCGCTATGACAGTTTTGATGGGAAAGCCTATTGAGACTCTGTTTATCTTAATTTGGTGTCCTCTATTGAAAATTTTGACGAGAAGGCCAATTGAGACTTTGTTTAACATAATTGGGTGTCCTTTCTTGTTGTTTTTAGTTTGTTGCTTAATGGAATTATTCTTTTAAGACATAATTACTTTTTAGTTTTTAAAATTTGACTTAGATTTTGAAAAAAAATTTTCTAAAAAACTATATAATAAAACAAATAAGAGAAATTATTATAAATGGAAAAATATCAAACCATTTACAAATATAAAATAGTTTTACTACTTGTAAGGGTTAGGTGATAGATAAACTTAAAATGTCAGAAAACTTTTTATATATTTATAAATAGTTTAGCTCATTTTGCTAACTTTAGAAACAATCCAACAAATAAATCAATTAGTAGGAGTAATATTTATAAGCTTAATTTATATTCCAAATCTAAACAAAAATTTAGATAGAATCTAACTTTTTCGATATAAATTTGGATGCATTCCAAACATTATCTATATATTTTTAAAATTACAAATCTACACATAAGCCATTGATTACAAATTAAGAACAAATTTGAGACTCTAGGAACGAATTATCTCAAATTAAATAACATCAAAGTTAATAATTGAATTGAGGGATCTAAACTAGATTGACATTCAAAGTTAAAATAGAATAATAAGAAAAAGAGTGAAGAAAGGGGAAAAGAAAGGTTGATATTATTTGGGATTTTTTTATATATATTGTTCACTGAAATTAATGATTGATGCATTCGATCACGCGAAAACCTCAATTCCTCTCTCCTTTTCGTACCATCTCCTATTTTTCATTAACTCTCTCTCTCTCTCTCTCATGTCTTTTGAGACTTTTTATTTCTTTTAAATATATAAAAATATATATAAAACAACATGTCTTTTCTTCAACTAATATCACTCTCCACATCCAACATAAATACTTGAGCATGCGATATGTGGTTAAAATTCTCTTACTCTTATTATTAAATTATACTTATTTATGTAAATTTTGTTAAAAAATGCTTAACTTTACTCGGGTCAAAGGATCTTCGAAGGTGTGAAAGCTTGAAAATTATAAATTTTTGGCCCATATTATAAAAAGTTAATAAGATATAAAATTGTTGTTTCTTCAGTCGTTGAACCTTGAACTTTTTGAACAGGAGTTAAGTTCACATTTCTCAATTCTCAAATACATTCTTGATATGTGGGTTCTACTATTAAAACACACATCGCTTTCATAGATGCAAACCATGAGCTATAAGAATCCATAAGATTTTATAACTCATTAGAATTCATAACTTTACTCTCCAAACACCTCTTAAATCATCTAACTAGAGCTTGTGGTGATAAATATTTTTTTTTATCGTTTTATATGTATATTTTTGTTGTTTTGATTGGAGTGGACCGCAAAAAGGTGGAGACAAGTACAAGATACACCAATTAAGTATGGCTCTAGATAAAATCCTCACTCATTTCTTCTTTGCCTTCTAAAAGAAAAAAAGAATTAAAGAAGAAAATGTCCATAAACCACTTCTCTCCTGGCTTCCATCGACCACTCTTCTCTACTCCCCAACTCCCCATCATGCTTAACCCCAAATCCTCCCTCTCCGTCGCCGCCGCCGCCGACCTCCTCCCCATGTTCGAAAAACCCTTAACCCCCAGCGACGTTGGCAAGCTCAACCGTCTCGTCATCCCCAAGCAATACGCCGAAAAATACTTCCCCCTCTCCCCCTCCGCCGCGGTTGCGGCCGCCGGCGACTCTGCCGACAAGGGGTTACTCCTCAGCTTCGAAGATGAGTCCGGCAAGATATGGCGGTTCCGTTACTCTTATTGGAATAGTAGTCAGAGCTATGTGCTAACGAAGGGGTGGAGCCGGTTTGTGAAAGAGAAGCGCCTTGACGCCGGTGATATCGTCGTTTTTGAACGCCACCGCCGTGATGGTGATAGGTTGTTCATTGGGTGGAAGAGGAGGTCGGCGCCGTCTCCGGCGGACACTGCCGTGGCTACCGCGAGTGGCGGTGTTGGCGGCGGTGGAGGTTGGACTAGAATGTTCTGTTCTACAAACCCATATCCTTCTTCTCATCATCATCATCATCATCATCATCTTCCTTCACCGCCATACCAATCTTCTTCTGATTCTCCTCATGCAGGTTTTTTTTTCCTTCTCATTTTGTAAATTTATTCACTTTTTCTATCTTTCTAAATGAATTTTATGGAAGCCCAACATTTTTTTTCACCTAATTAAAATTAGCTTTACTCCTTTCCCTTTCCCAAACTTCTTTCTCTTTTGAAATTGGACTTAAAAAATTGAAATGTTTCACTTTATCCAATTGTATAGGGATAAAAAAAAATCATTGGTTAAGAAAGAGAAAAATCTTGCTTGGTTTCTAATGGTTTAGTTTCCTTTGTTTGGAGGGAGAGATCAAATCTTCTACATTTGGAAATTATCAACCAAAAAATAAGGAGTTCCCAGTTCATGTACTAACAATAGTTAAATATAGTCAATAGAACGCATGAAGAAGGCTATTGCTTTTTTTTTTTTTTTTTTTCTAATTTATAATTTTTTGGGATTTCCAAGTTCATGTACTAACAATAGTTAAATATAGTTAATAGAACGCATGAAGAAGGCTATTGCTTTTTTTTTTTTTTTTTTTAAGTTATAATTTTTTGGGATTTCCAAGTTCATGTACTAACAATAGTTAAATATAGTTAATAGAACGCATGAAGAAGGCTATTGCTTTTTTTTTTTTTTTTTTTAAGTTATAATTTTTTGGGATTTCCAAGTTCATGTACTAACAATAGTTAAATATAGTTAATAGAACGCATGAAGAAGGCTATTGCTTTTTTTTTTTTTTTTTTTAAGTTATAATTTTTTGGGATTTCCAAGTTCATGTACTAACAATAGTTAAATATAGTTAATAGAACGCATGAAGAAGGCTATTGCTTTTTTTTTTTTTTTTTTTCTAATTTATAATTTTTTGGGATTTCCAAGTTCATGTACTAACAATACCGTTTCTCTTTCCAACACCCACAAATCATGCCTTTTAACTCCCCAGAATCTTTAATTTTAAAAAGAAAAACCCCAAAATTAATAATGATATTTGTAATTTTAATTTCTTAATTTAAAAAAAAAAAAAACTTGATTTATGTGCATTGTTTTCAGAGTCCTCTGTTCAGAGTCAAACAGTGTCGGTTGGGAACTCAAAGATACTGCGGTTGTTTGGAGTGGACTTGGAGTGCCAAACCGACATGTCGGAACCCGAACCACCGTCGACACTCAGTGTCGGGTCAAGCTTAAGTTTATCGGGTCGAGATCCAACCCGCCAAAGCTTCTACACACATTATTCTTCTCCTCTTCCTCATCACATGGTATGCCAACTCAACTTCATATTATCATTATTTTCCTTTTTTTTTTTTTTATTTTACATTAATATATAAAAACGTTGCATCTGTGATTCCTCTTTTAAGTGTTTCCTCTAATCAGACAGAGTAGAGTCGAAGTGGCAAAAAAAGCAAAACTTTTTTAAAAATAAGTATTAATTAAAATGAAAATGGCTTATTGCATTAATTAAGTTGAACGGTCTCTTATTTTGCCAACAAAATCTGTGAATGAATCTAGAATTGTAGCTGCACATATAAGCCCATTTTTATGATGATTCAATGTCATATACTCACTCATTTATATTATATAGTAGCTAGAGGATGATCAAACTACCTTTATCATGAGTAGCATTATTAAAAAACATCACACTTAATCTATACATTTCTCTTTAGTTTAGTAATTAAATTTTAATTTCTAATTCTATTGCTGTCACTATCATTTGGGTCTTTAAGTTTCAAGGTTTTGTATTGTATTTAATATCCATCTTAACCACCAATTTTTGATAAATGAAACTTAGATCACAATTTTCAAAATTCAAGGAAAACGAAGGACAGAATTAATTTGTTTTCTGGATGAGATAAAAAATAAAAAAATAAAAAAAATTAAGGGTCAATATCTTCCAAAGTTAAATACTTTGTTTTGTATTGTAATTAACATCAATCTTGGCCACCAATTTTCAATCTTAACACTAAACTCAACAAATGCCCATAATGTCGAAACGAACCTATATAGCTCAACTAGTAAATAAATGAGTCGGTGATCAAGAAATATGTTATTCAAATCTTCTACTCTTATTGTATTAATTAAAAAAAAACTAAATTAAACTAAACTTGATAAATAAAACTGAGAGAACAATCCAAAAAATTTAAGTAAAAACTAAAAACGAAACTATTTATTTATTTATTATTATTATTATTATTATTATTTTGAAAGTCACAAAATATGATTTAGGCTTCAAACGTTTTAGGAATTTGGGATCAATTCAAGGTCAACAGGCAGAGTTCCATCCTGTTGGCTGCATCTATATTAAATAAACCCCAAACCAATGCATAGAAAAATGCTACAACTTGAGTTTTTTTTTTTCTTTTTTTTTTGGGGAGAGAGAGAGAGAGAGAGAGAGAGAGAGAGAGAGAAAATGGTAGGTTTCCAGATCGTAAGGGGGACATCGTACTTAGACAGCTGAGGGAAATGATATTGGACCAAAAACTCTGCACAAATAAACCAAATCTCTGAAACTTGAAGGTCACTCTCTACCTTACTTTCAGAAATCACTTCCACGAGAAATTCAAAACCTTCCCTTCTTAGGAACCTACACAATAAATACAGACCAAACCCATTCAGTTTTTTTTTTCTGCACCTATTTCTAAGTTTTTCCATTTTTGATGTTTTCTTCTCTCTTTTTCCATCTTAAAATGCTGAACTACAAACTAAGTTTGGCTAAAACTATTCTGCAAAATCTTTCTGTCTCCCAAAACTTAAAAAATCACTACAAATTCCACTTGATTATCATCCACCTATATAAACTATTTTGTTTATTTATGGGAGTTCTAAAATGTGGTTGTAACAGGATTTCACTTTCTCACAAGATGTCAAGCAGACGAAATATCAAGGATAGAGATGGGTGGATGTGACGTCCCTGTAATGAAAAACCCACTTTTCTTTTTAAATTTATTTAATTAAAATCCCCACTCCACTTGAGAAAAGTCGCCGGGGGAAAATACAGAGAGAAGACGGAAAGAAAAAAAAAAAAAAAGCAAAAAAAAAAGAAAAAAAAAAAGAAAAAAGGAAATCCCAGATTTTCTGGCCGACTTCCCAAGGTTATGGGTGGAGGGTGTAAACAGAGATCACGGATAAGGATGTGGATGTGGGTGTGAAGAGAGAGAAAAAAGTGGGGTCCAAGAAGAAAGGTAGCAAGGGCTGACGTCATACATGCAAATCGGAAACTAGGGCCGTTGAGGGTCAGGAATGAGGAATCTACTTGACTACTGTTGAGATTCTGGGTGAAGATTTTTGAGAGAGGCTCGAAATATGAGTAATGAAAAAACAGGGAAGGCGAGGAGGGAATGGTGCTGTGTTTTTATTTGAGTGGGTGAGGATTAGATGGATCGGTGACAGTCCCATCGTACTAGCCTACCTCTACTTCTACTACTCTTTTATAAGTTTTAGCAAAATCTAACCTTTATTTCTCACCTCATTTATATAAACATTTACTTACTTCTCAGTTGTTGTGTCCTTCCAACCCTTTTCTGGTGAATCTGATTTGCTCTGCTTCTCGCCAGGGCGGATATTAAATTTTTCATGCTATGTCTGCTCCTGCATTCAATACTGAGATGGAAATTTATGTTCATTTTTGGATGAAGTATAGAAGAATATAATAACTCCGTACTCATTGATGCATTGATGCAACAAATCAAGAGAATTGATCCATCAAGACGTGAGTACAAAAATAAAATAAAATATATGTTAAGACTACACTTTCAACTAAGCAATCGTTCAAATCCCCCTGGCCAATGGCCATTTACTGCATCACCATATTTCGAGAAAGTTTGCAGCAAGGAAGAAACCTACTAGATTTCGAGTTAAGTACCAGTAATATAAGGAAGAAAGAGAAAGGGGAAAAAAAAAAAAACTGTAGTTCCCTTTCAAGTCGCTCTACTGTGATTGTTTTAACAAAAAACTGTGGAGTCCATTTCAATCCCATCATCATACGCTCAAACAGATGATATGTTTCTTTTCAACACGTTATGCACAACTTGAAAGGAACCAACTATATCTATCCCATTTGCAATCAGCACAGTACCAATCAGAAAGACTGTTAACTGTATATATAGTATGCTGACATATTGTTTGTTACATTTTTCGTCTCTGTATTTGTAGTGTATCCCGAGAACAAATGTAAACCACCATAGTAAAAGATGAGGTGTCTATGAATTGGTTAGACAAAATGTAATAAAGCCTTTTATTTTATTGACAACTTATTTACTTTTCTGGAGAAAGCAAGTAATGACTAATGAGATCATGCATTGATGATTAGCATGGTATTGTGTTGTGTCTACCGGCATCAAATGTGGTGCAAATGTTCAGTACAACTTGCAGAATTATAATAAACATATCATCAACAAGTGGCGGAATTAAACAGAATATCAGCATATCATTACCTGTGCAAATGATGAAAAGATGTGTTAGGAAATCTTGCTAGCGGGGTCCATAAATGTTCAGACAAGAGAGATAGCCATTGACCTCCCTGGTTGATGATCAGTGGCTTTGAAAGTGGAGGGTCCCCAGATATGTGTGCAAGCTATCATTGGCATAGAAGAAATGGCTAATCAAAGGAATGAAAGGACTCCTACTTGGGGGATATGCTCGGAAAGCAACACTCTATTATACATGACTAAGTACAGTACACATATAGTAACAGCAAGTGATAATTCGTCCATGGTCCATTCCACTTACCTTTTCATCGATCAGATCATTTGTGATTCCAGAATACCTTGGAAAACAGAGACAATCAACAACACCAAAATTAGCATAGTATTTGTACCTTCAATTTGACATTTCAATGGCTGCATAAGCTATGGTGAAACTACAACACCAAACGATCGTTAGTTTATCAACAAAGATTATAGTCACTTCATTCTTTGTCAGCATCTTGAATACTTAAAGGTACTTGGCTATTGGAAATCACCTGGTTATTCTCTCCGAAATAGGACTTCATAATAGGACTTGAAAGCAAGAACCATGTGCTTTAGAAACTGAAAAGATTAGAAGCAACACCAAGCATGAAACTAAACAGTAGGCATGGTATTGAGCAACCTCACTATTGAGTCCTTTTTGTAATTGTAGTCCCGAAAAGAGCATAAAAAATATGGAGCAATGGGTACCTCATTCGCTTTCAATAATTCATGCTTTGCTGGGAAAAGTCAAATGGTAGCTTCAACATTGGGAGCTAATCTGCGAATAGCAAGAACCCAGTTCTAAATGGGCCCTTCAAACCCCATAATGCCCAGTCATTATCAACCTTCCTTCTCACCATAATAAAGTGTACTTGAGCGTCTCCACAGCATCTTATGACCTAACTCTGCCACTACATTTCTATCTCAATTTGCAAAATCGTCGTTCAACTCTCTGTTGCCAAATCATAGAGTTATGGTTGTACTGGAAATTCGATCCACCATGCAGATACCTAAAGACATGGTTGAAAATCCAGAGTGATCTTAATGTGAACGCAGCGGCCAGCTGCAATGTAGAATTCACATCTGTGGATGCATTGAGGAAAAATTGTCCAACTTGAGACAAAGGGTAAACCAAAACTCACAGGAGCAGAAGTTATTTCCCTGTGATCTTTGCTAAGTTCACACATTTTCTCAAATGTGCGGAGTATTCTTGAATCAACAATCCAATTCTCAAAAAAGACCAAAGATAAAAAGTCTTCAAAGTCCCAAAGGAAGACCACACAGGCAGAAACAAGAAAGAACTACTGAATTATTCATTTAGCAGCCAAAAGCAGCTTTCTTCCCACTAATATTTCCATGGCTTCATGTAAGAAAATACTAAACATTCACTAAGAACTCTAAAATAACTGACATTCTGCAGAAAACATAAAGGTCTAATTTGCTATCCTTTCTCATGACTGTGTGTTTATGTGTATATTTAGAAGCTGCTCAAAACTGTATATATTTCAAATTGCACTGGCAAAACGACACTAGAAATCTCAACTCAACCAATTTTTACAAACGGAAACTGAACTGCCCAATCTTGTAAACTATTTTAGTCACAATTCTGCAGCTTTTACATAAAGCATAAATACTATCTCAAACTTTTATTAGATTTTATGGCTTCCCTTTTGGGAATCAGAAACGTCCCTTTTCTCCATGACTTGCTGAATGCCTTCTTGATACACATCTATAAAATTTTTTAGAGCATCTCTATATGCAGAAGCTCTAGTCATATACACCCGTTGCAAAGCTGGTTTTAATGTCTCCATTCCCTCCTCTTGCAGCCACAGCTGGATTTTTATTTTTGCAAAAGAGAAATTGCAATCTAATCGAGAATAATCCAATTCAATAAGTACCAGAAAAAATTGTACAAAAAGAAAAAGGGTTAAAAGTAAAAGAAAATGTATAGAAAATCCAGTATGCAAGATAAGATGCAACCAAATGGATGTAATGGAAGATAACTAAAACATAACAGAATAAGAAAGCCTAAAATTCATGATTAACGTAAATAAATAAAACGATGGTTCTCCTATTAGAGTGGTGTTTGCCTTGATAAGACAATTATTTGGTTAAAGAGCAAACTTTAATACATTAGGGATAGCCGTTGCCATTGGTTTGCAGTTCAAACTTTCAACCTCCATTACAAGTCCTCTCCTAAAAACTGAAAGTCATTTTTCCCATTTTGTGCTCAAGTTGTACAACTAAACCATATGCTCATACTGAACCCAACATTTTCTAAATGGCTGTCCATAAAAATTGTGCTGAGAATTGTTATGAGAAACTATTTAATAAATAATAACCAACCTCACGTTTCTTTACTAAGCTGTGAGATGTAGATATTCTGTAAGAGAGTTTTTTGCTTCATTAGTGGCTCTAGGGAGAATTGACACCACTGACACTGAGAATATAAAAATGGTTTGTTCCTTTTCGCTTTCCCCTCAGTGGTGTACAATTGAGGATTGGAGTCATATTTTATTGGCATACATTTGTTGCACGAATATAAAATAGATTCTAATGAACTATTTAACTTGCTTCTTTCTTAACATGTGAAGTATTTGGCACTAGAAGAATAAGAGGATCTTTGAGGCCGTGGGAGGAGAAATTGAGTGTTGCATGCTTTACACCTCACTTTGATACACCCCTTGTTTGATTTCTGATAAACATGCAATATTACTTGAGTGCTAAAGAAACTAATGTCTGTCTCAGGACCTCTCTTATGTAATATTCTTCATTATTCTACTTTCCATTTTATTCAACGCTAGCCTTTTTGTTCCTTTGTTTGTTTGACCTCTCTTTTGAAACATTAAATTATGAGCATCGACAAGTAGGAATGTGAACTGCAATCTAGAGCTCCTAATTGATAAAATAAATGGAGATCCCATAACATAGAATTCTACAACTTTTTTTGCCCCATTTGATAGCATATTATGGTAAGATTTCTAAATTATCAAAGAAAAACATTTCTTATATCGCGATTGAAAAATTGAATCAAAGAACGAAAGTGAGGCTCACGGCACAGAGGTATTGCACAAGAGTAAGGGAGAGAACATTTGAGACAAGCGTAAGCAATAATCCCACAGGCATAATAGGAAGAGCAGAATCTAGTCATAGGAATACCATTACCACACATCACCATAGATTGATGTTATTAGGCCGCTAATTCAATGCTAAGGATTGATTGTTAAATATCTAATCAACATCAACAACCATGGGATGGGATAAGTGTTAAAATCTAATTAAAAGAGGATACAGAGACAAACTTCCAAATATCATAATCTAGTGTAAGAAATCCTCTCTGCAAACACAATTCCATTTCAAACTTGAACAGGTGGAGGAAAGAATAACCGCAAAACAAGGACTAGAACCTTCCCCTACAACATTGAGTATACTCTCGACCATTCTGTTCACTATTTCCATTGATAGCAAGACATGCATGAGAAGGTTACAGAACCACCTGTCACTATTTCTTTCACAAGCGTTAAATATTTAAGAATATTTCAATATTGAGCACTTGAACTTGGAAGCAATTTTATCTTATGCATCAACAGGTTTGGTTGACCAGGAACCAGAAGTCAGTAAACAAAATACACCAACCACTAAGAACTCAAGGACATAGTCGTGCAACCCATAGAACAGATACTGTTCAACTAAAAATCAATTAGCACCTCCATCTAGAAGGTAGACCCACATCATTTTTTTGATAGTTAGGAACCCGACCCTCCTACAATTAAGCTTTCCCGACAAACCAATCCCCAGAAACAGACCAATGCTCTAGTTGTATTATTTATGAACTTCTAGGAAATTACAGCCAAACAAACAACAAGGAAGATAAAGAGAACCCTAGAGCTACCAGCACGTTTTAGAGGGTTGAAAATCCTCTCCCACAAGCCAAGCTTGTTCACAAAACTCCCTTCCTATCCCTACGTTTATATGTATGCATAATCGAGGGGCCTCACAACATGAATCAAACAACAACTCAAAGGTCGGTTACCCAGGTCTTCAAGTGTTGAAGGTTCTTTCTCTTTAGGCGCACTTTTTGCTGAATTTGTTTTGTTTTCGCTTTCTTCTACCTTATAGTCATTTGGTCGCAGGTCAGGACCAATGTCCCGCACCCAGCCTGCAGCATATATAACCTGGAAGCCTCCTTCAACACCTAAAATCACCATTCGAATACGAGCATACTTATGAACCAGTAGAAGAACAGAAAAAACTCACAGAATAAAAGCTTAGCAGAATCAAATTTTCAATGAACAACTAAATGATGAGCATACATTCGGCGTGTGTAAGTCAATCCTGTTGCCACTAACTTTTCCTCTCAAGCAGAGATTGGAACTTATCAATCGAATACCTAAATAATTGCAAAAGAAAACAAAACAATAGCGAAACCTACAGAAGAGAACGAGAAGATCCAGAGAATAAGAATTTACCAAGAATCGTTCATGCCATGTAAGCTTTCGACGCTTCTTTACATGCAGAGGATCTGGCAAGGACGATTTCCTTCAAATCATACCGAATGTAATCATAAACCTTCCTCAAAACGATCCTCGCCTTCATTCCTGCAAGAAATTTGCTCACTATTATTATTTTGGGTTCTAAGTTAATTAATATCAAACTTCACAGCAAAATTAACTTATTCCACAAAAAAGTTTAAGCCATCATCATTATGTCTACGATTTGGGTTGAATTTTTCGAGAATTAAATCTAGAGAAATTGTATATAATGGTTAACCCGATCGAACGGCCCATTGGGACTGGTAAGCTATCCGAGTGTGTATGGCCCAATTACTGAAGTGGACTGACATGTGGAAAATTGCACAACCCAAAACTCAAACCAACTTATATACAAGTACAAATGTACAAATGAGTCATGTGGAAAAATGACTCATCGTTTGAAATTGAATCAAAAATAGTCTTCTACTTATGTCAGCATCTTGTGGATTTTATCCATTTGATTTTAGGAATACCCGTACACTACTATTTAGAATTTTCCTCCATCCTCATTGCTCTACACTCTCTGCTCTATGTTCTAATGCTCTATGCTATATACTTGCTACTCAATGCGCAATGCTTGATTCGGAAGTTCATTTGATGCTTTGTGCTTGATGCTTAAAGCTCTAAGCTCTATGCTATATGCTCGCTCAAAAAATGCAAAAAAAACAAAAGGGTTAAAAGAGAATTAAAAAAAAGGGAAGAAGAAATGCAATCAAAATAAGGAGAAGGAAAAAAAAAAGGAAAGAAGAAGAAACGCAAAAAAAGAATAATAAAATAAAATAAAATAAAAAAGGAAAAAAAAATTGTCGAATGAAGAAGGATGAATTTGATGTTAAAATGGTAATTTTACATGGTGATGACATAAGTAAAATGTCAAAATTCATTGGTTTTAAAACTTTGGGTTAATTTTCATTTGGCCCCTATAAAGGGACTCTCTATATAAGTAAACTTTTTTTTTTTCTTTACATGTTATCTTAGGTTCGATGATATGATATTAAATTTGCTTTTATTCATTCACGTAAGCTCTTAGAGTCAGTCAATGGTTTAACATCTTCATTAGCCTAAACCAAGAAATGTTTTATACTAAAAACAGGTAAAAACTTTGTGATACTAAGCTACTCACAAATAGCTAAAATCAACGTTAAATAAAGATGTAACTGACAAGTTGTAGCTATGAGCAAATATAAAATTATGATTTTCAAGCCTTAAAAACAGATTGCGTCATCCACGACCCTTCCTTCCTAGAAGTAGAGTTATCCATCAACAAAATGGTTAGAGGAGATGGTAAATCAACTTCATCCAATATACTTCAAAACATATTTAGGTGACCATTTTTTAGCAATAGCCTCGTATTAAAGTTTGAGAAAATTTGGGTGTTGGAGGCCTATGGAGATTCAACCCCTCCACCTCTAAAGGCTAGGTTCAAGTCTATAACATTTCAAATTTTTACTTCACATAAATTTAGTTAATTATTATTAACTTAAATTTTAAGTAGATTATTAGTAATGCGTTTGATAGTGAAGACTTTTTATTAATGAGACAGTTTTTCATTTTTAAGTTTTTTTAATTATTTTTTCATACTTATTTAGAAAGTGTTGATGCCGAATTTTGGCCAAGGAAGAACGTACATGGCCTTCACATGCCATTAATGATAAATTTGTAATTTGAGGAAAAGAAGACTTTAAAAAAAGAAAAAAAAAAAAAGGACTCCAATGCTTAAGTCAATAAAAAAAACTAGATGATAGAGAAGAAGTTAGAAAATTCTAAATTACCTCATTTAGAACCATACTGGTGTGTTTATAGGAGATTTGATATAGGATTTATCTTAGCGCAACTAGGATTAGGATATGAGTCTCCTAATCCCAGATAAGATAGGTTATCTTTCAAGCTAAACGGGCTAAGGTGTGCATTTGGCATGCCTTATTCATCAAAATTTGAGGCTCTGCCTTGACTAAGGAATGGGTTGAGGAGGTTGGTTTGGGCTTTTGACCCAAACAATTATCTTTTAAGGTCCAAACAGGTCATGGTAAGCTCTGAGGAAGGTCGGCCTCAGCCTCATCATGGTCGAGATTGAGGTCGAGGAGTGGTTTGAACTTTTGGCCAAAACTATCATCTTCCCAAGGCCCAAATAGGCCATAGTGCACTCCGATCATCAAACGAGGAAAGTCAACCTAGGCCTCATTCTTCGCCAAGGTTGAGGCTAATCAAGCTATTTTGGCTCAAAGTCTAAGTAGCCCTTTTCCTTAAGCCCATTTTATCTTGTCGACTTAGTTGCATGTCTATTTGGTGTACCTCTCTTGGCATAGACCGTCTAAATGGATTTAATTGTAAAAATTTAATGTTAAATGAATATAATAATTAGTATTGAGTTTTATTTATTTGATACAAATTTAGAGGTACAATATATAATAGGGTTGTTTTTAAATATAGTTAAATGAGTTAAAATATTTACAAATAGCAAAATGTCAAATCTATCACTAGTAGACTACTATCATCTATCACGATTTATTGGTGATCTATTAATGTTTATTGGTGTCTATTACCAACCATAGACAATGAAGTTTCATTATATTTATAAATATTTTTAACAGTTTGTCATTTAAAATAATTATGGGCTCTTTTTTAATAAAAGTGTAATTAGTTGAGTTTTTTTTTTATTCACAACAACTACAATAACGGGGATCTTTAGACTGTAACTAATTAGGTTTTTTTTTCTTTCTTTTTTTTTTTTTTAAATGGGTTGGTTTTAAAATAAATAAATAAATAAATAGAAAACCTCATTGTCCTCCCTCTCGTCTATTTTGTCTTCGTCCCTTATCCACTTTTTGTCGAACCCATGTGTGCCCTAAATTTTAAAATAAAGACACAGTGACACGGTGACATTTTAAAATGTCTTGAAGTAATTAATACCACGTTGTTTAAGTTCATGGCATTTGTAATTTATATAATTATATACACAGTTTCTTAATATTATTATATAACACTTGGGTCCATCAACTTTTGTATATAATAAATAACTACGCTAGATGAAATTTTATGAATTGTTTTTATTTAAAAAAAAAAAAAAAAAAAAAAA